>AYEL01089496.1:0-15489 GCA_000484575.1 Olivierus martensii | reverse complement strand
GGCCCGGACCCCATGATAAATATTTTCAAGGGGTGGGACCCGTGACTCGAACCCGGGTCCTCCAAAGTAGAAAGCCGAAGCTACCAATCCGGCCGACTATAACCTTTAAAATTAGACGTAGGATGTGTCTAAAAATTCATTCCGTGCACGTCCGAGTTGTACGATCTCGTTAAACTTGTCCAAAAGTGTCCACGAAGCAGACAAACATTTCTCTGTTTCTTTCTATCATCCTTTCCCCCATTACTCTCAGAATTCCAATGGGATTTCTTGTACTTTTACCTCCTCTAAATCCGAATTGTTCATCTCCCATTATGGATTGTCATCAAACTAAAAATAACTTTATATTATATAGAAAATATAAATGTAAATACTTACATTATAGCAAAGTCAGATCATTTAGGAGAACATTCAATGTTATTTACAAAGAGAATAAACAGGCTATTATATACTATTGACATCTGGTAATAGTTTCATTCTGTATTACTGTATTAGTTTTTATTTATATATTATTGCATATCTACCTTTAAGGTGCTGCTTCAGACAGTCATTTAATGAAAAATTTCTTCATATGACAAGTATTTGACAATTGTCAAATGCAGTTTTACAGTTTTCTTGAAAACCTCATTTGACAATTGAGTTGCCCAGTGGAAAAGAGGCACATGCCACAAATCTGCTGATTTAGAGTTTTTGTTATGGTTAAGTAGCTCTTGCCATTTAGCGTCGATTCCAATAACTATTTGCATGGTGGCATGCACCTATTCTTTAACAAGGAGCATAATAAAATCTCTAGATTCTGAATGCTAGAAATAGTTAAGGAAAAAAGGCACATGCCGCCTTCTTTGTCTTTCATCTCTAACGGTTAGAGCCAATTTTCCTGATAGGTTTGCAAAAATGAAACTAACCAATCAGAGTGTAGTTCTCAAATTGCCTCCAATTTTTCCAAAATGTCTGACATAGATGTTGCGGTTATCGAGTGTTGTGAAGAAAAAAGACAATTTAACAGTAAAAGAAGGACACGTCATGAAAATAAGTGGAAGAATAATGAAAGAAAACGTCTGAGAAATAGTGGACAGCAATATGAAAACAGAAGTAAGAAGATTGTGCGAGCAAAGGAGTTCGTAAATAGTGGAACTCCGTGCTGCAAACTAACATCATGTAAGTTTGCTTCAATTAGCGAAGATCAAAAAAAAAAAAGAAATTTTTAAAGAATTCTATATGCTTGGGGACTACAATAAATAAAATGCTTATTTATTTGGACTGGTAAGGCCTTATGAGTGTAAGAGAGGTTATGCAAACAAGAGAAAAGATGCTAAAGTCAGTCAAAGGAAGATTTCATTCAGATACTATGTTCGTGTTACTAATATTAGTGAACTTGAAGTCTGTAGAAGTGCATTTCTAGCAGTCCATGGAATATCAGTGAAACGTTTAAGAACTGTTCGGAAAAGTGAAGAATGTGTTAGGGAAGTTCCTAATGAAGAAGAGGGTCAATCAACATCAGAAATTCATTTCCATACATCCACTGAAGATAGAAGAGGCAAGCACGGCAATAGGCCCCAAGCTATTCATGCTGATGAAAAGGACAAGATTCGAAACCATATTTTAATGTTTCCCAGGTACACTTCATATTATAGCAGAATAAATAATCCAAATAAGACATACATAACCTCTGCACATTCAATAGCAGAAATGTATTGCCTGTATTGTAGTGAACGTAAAAATGCTGGCAACATCCCTCTTAAGCAGCATGTGTATGAGAAACTATTTTTAACAAAGAATTTAACATTGGATTTAAACTGCAATTGACTGATACATGTAAGATGTGTGAGTCTGCCAAGGTTGCTGGTAAGAATGAATCGCCAGAACATTTACTCCATCTGCAGAAGCTCAGGATGCATACAACAGTCTCAACAATGCAATAAATGAAGAAAAACAGGATGAAAGTAACACTCTAGTTCTGTGTATAGACCTGCAGCAGGCACTGCCCACTCCGTTCATCTCAACAGAAACAGTTTTTTATAAAAGACAGTTATGGACATATAACGTTTGTGTTCATCGCTGCAATGATGGTGAAACAGTGATGTGTGTATGGTCGGAAAATGTAGCATCAAGAGGAGCTGATGAAGTAGCAAGCTGTGTTCTAAAGGCTCTAGAGAAACTGAAAGAAGAACATCACCAAAAGCTGATTGTGTATTCAGATTCGTGTGTTGGACAGAACTCAGTTGTTTATAGTTATAGAATAAGAACTATATTATTCTATGCCTTTTCTTATAAAAGGAGGAAAATTCCAGGATTTGCAGCACCTCTTGCAGTTTGTACCACCAATTTATGCCTCTTTTTATAATAGTCTAAGAAGTGATGACACTGTGGAGAGGATTGAAGTAGAAGACATTAATGAGGACTTATACGATATGTAAAATGTTATATATGGGATTATTCTTTCAAATGTATCAAATATAATTCACTTGAATATGAAATCTGTATTTAGAAGTTTTTCATTTTCATTGTTCCTGTTAACCTGACTTTGAATTTTTTTTCTTGGCAAAGAGTTGCATCATTTGAGGCATATGTCACTTCTTCATTTGCACAAATTTCTTGTCCTATTGCTTAAAAACACTTAATACTAGGAATATTTCAACTAATATTTAATAAGATATCCAATGCATCATCTAATTCAAGATCCTGGTTAAAAAATTAGAACATAATGTTAATATTCCACAAAAAAGCAACTTTCAGAAATTCCTTGTTTCTGTAAAATAGTTGTCCTGTGGCATGTGCCTCTATTCCACTGGGCAACTCAATTAATAATGCATTAGAGAGAATAATCAAAGGATTAAATTATGAAGAGACTAAAGACACTATTCAGAGTTTTCCTATAAATATGAAAAATATTGGAAATGAAATAATAATAAAATCTTAAAACATTTTATAACAAAGATTTTCAGATATTTTATATACAATAGATACTATTAGAGCAGTGGTTCTTGACCACTGTGCCAAGGCACATTAGTGTGCCGCCAAACATTTGAAAATGTGCTGCAAAAAAATTAAGAATGAATAGTGTTTATATAATTGTATGAATCATATTAATAGTGAAACGTGGTTGGCTGGATATCCCTTTTGCAGTTGAACCATAACCAAAGCTGAATTAGATCATAACAAATTATGTTTTATCATATTCATTTTTAAGTTTTAAGTAAAAGAATTTACAAATATATAAATCAAATACTAAATTGCAGAAAAATTTTTTTTCATAATATTTTCAGCATAAAATTAGTCATTTTCAGCCTTCATACAATACATTCTATTCATAATATTTCAAAACATTTTTATGTATTAAATCATGACTAGTTTAATACATTAAGGCGGAACATCTAAAAAGCCAATTTAAGCCAAATAAAATTTTACGCCAAAAAATATTATGAAAATAAAAATTTTTTCTGAAATTTAGTGCATGATTTATCATATATTTGTGTATATATATATATAATGCAGATAAATTTATGACAAAAAGAATAAATAAAACAAATCATTATTTTTAGTATTTATTAAATAACTTTAATACAGTAATTCTTTTCAAAAGTAAATTATATTGATTTACGGTAAACTTCAACTTACAACCATTTGTATTTATGATAGTAATCAGTAAATTCTGTAACTGGCCAATGTAATTCATATGCAATGATCTGCATATGTTATGATAGTAATCAGTAAATTCTGTAACTGGCCAATGTAATTCATATGCAATGATCTGATATACAGAAAGCATATTTTTTTGTGTCTGCTTCTTGTATTTTTGTATTCATTAAGTTTATAACGATAAAGTAGACTGTAATAATAAATATTGATAGTGGTCTAGCCATAAATTTTGGACCTATCTGCCTTCTGACTATTACTTATGACCCAGTTCAGTTCAAGTCCCATCATAAGCTAGGACCACTAGTATTTTTGAAAAATTATTACTATATTTATTTTTGTAATCTTTCCCTTACATAGCTTTTCTGATGATTGATTTTTATTGATAAATATGATAGCTAGAAAACATCAAAAAATTTAAAATAAAATTTTGTGCCATTTTGAATCTCCAGACATATATTATTTAAACAACCAATTACAAATAGGCCTCGATTAATGCGACTTCGAATAGCACAAATTCGATTAGCGCGACTTAAAAAATTGATACCGTTATTCAGTTAGCGGGAGAAAAGATTCAATTAGCAGTTGTAAACACAGATCAGTCTTACTAACAAAGCTCCTTTTATGATGTCAATTAACAAATTACCGTTAATTTTCGGTTAGTAAAACCGGACGAGGAGCAGTCCAAGAACGGTCACACGATTTTGAAGGGGTGAAACATCAGAAAGATGGACTTTTTGCCGTTAACTGTTTAACATTACTGTACTATTATTTAGCTTTGCTATCGTATACATACAGTAGAGTACAGAATTTTCTCTTTTAAAAAGTATCGAAATGGATAAAAGGAAGAACACTTTTGATGATAAAACAGGAAACGAAAAAAAGAAAAGTGATTACGCTACAGCAAAAAATGGATGTGATTGAGCGACATAAAAGCATTCTTTGTTAAATTTTTTTAAATAAGGATATCTTTACAAATTTATTTGCCTATTATATTGCTGTACTACCGATATTATTTATTTTCTTTTGTTTATTATCTGATTTCTTTATTTAAAATAAAACTTGTGAAAAAAATTTGTTTTTGTTATCTTTTGGTGTCGTATTCTGCTAATAAACAAATAGAAAACTTGTTAAAAATTTCTCATTGGTTCATTAACTTCGCTTATTAATGCTATCTGGAACTAATTTACTGATTCAATAAAGTTGCAATGCTTAATTGCAAATCGGCCTATTCACTCAATTCTCGACCCAGAATTGGCGGCCAGGCGGCGCTCAACTTCCGCTTTCGATTCGCTATTTTAGTTTTGATTTGGCGGTTGGTTTGATGATGATATGAGACGCAATTCCTGGTAAGTTATTAATTTAGATGATGAACAATGATGTAAAATATGAAAATAAATATTTACAATAAACTTAACACTAACTGTTTAAGAGTTATTCATTGTGAAGTTAGCTAATGGCCGGAATCTCACAAAGCAAGAACCAATTACCATATTTTCCATAGAGTTAATACTTCGATTAGCGCGAATTCAATTAGCGCGAGAAATTCGTGGAACCAATTATTCGCGCTAATCGAGGCCTACCTGTACTAGCTAAAAAAGTCAAACCAAAACCAAATTGTACAAAGAAAATTTCATATCTCTAATGATGGAAATGGAAAGCTAGTTAGAATACTTATTGATTGCTGAGAATACAAATCTAAAAATTCAAAAGAAAAATAAAATACAAAGTATTTTGTATTGATTAGAATTATCAGAGATTATCCATTTTCGTAATACCTGCTTATACTCAAATTAAATCTTAGGCAATAAAAGCACTATAAAGCAGGGGAGAATAAATTCACAACAATTTATTTAGTTAAGAACAAACGTTTTCGGACTTGATTACGGCCATCCTCAGGTTCATATGCTTAGGTGCGTACCGAGTTCAAGAACATGAAAGATTTTTCTAAATTCTAAAAGTTTAAAATTAACAGTAAATAAATTCGTTAAGTAGAATATTTGAACATAATATTAATAAACATAAAACTAAACAACCACAACATAAGTTGCTATGGTTACGTGGTTATTGCGTATTATATAATATTGTAAATATAAAATCTTCCTTAATGGAAATAAATTAAACATTGAAACTTGGGCTAAAACGTTCTTAAATACACACAAAACAGGTTCAATCTCTTGTACATTCAAGAGTTGGGAACTTGATGGTCACATTGTCCACTGATTAAAATTTTTTCACTGCGTACTCCCACGCCTTTGGTATTCCTGTTACCTTCTCATTTATTAGGACTTCTTGTTTCTGTCGCTTTGTCAATTCTAATGCTTCTGCCATGTATCCGTGTTGTTTCCTCTCAATCTGTCTTATTATCTTGACTTCGTTCCAAAAAATCTCAGTGTCGTTTTCGTATGCTTCTAGTGCTAGAGCGGTACTTAACTTACCTTTTTTAATATCTCGTTTGTGTTCCGTTATTCTTTGTCTTAAAGTCTTGAAGGTTACCCCTATGTATGTTGAACTCTGGTCATTATTCTTATTGTTCATAGGTATCTTATATACACCTGCTTTCTCTTGATCTTCTAATCGATCCTTTTCATTCCTTAATACGTTGAACAGTGTTGGTGATCTGCTGCTGGCTGGTTTCTTTTTCTGCTTTCTCATTAATCTTTTTATAAACCTATAGTTTCTTAAATTGCTAGGTATTGGTACAAAACGTTCAGGGTCATTTATAGCCTGCATCGTGTTTGTTGCATTCAGATTCTCAGTATCATTTTTAATTAAGCTTCTTCTCACTGATTCCAGTATGCTCATGAAGTCATGATGAAGGGCTTCTTGTATCCATGTTCTACACCCATCTTAGTAATATACTGTATCTCTTCGTTAAAGTCTTCCTCTTTTGTGCTATATAGAATGGCTCTTCTGAAAAAGAACCTGAAGGTAGCTTTCTTAAACGTCATGGGGTCTCTTGACTAATTGGGGATGATAATCAGCTTGTATGACAGTTTCCTGTATACTGATGTTATTAAGCTTTTATTTTCTGCCACAATCTTCATATCCAGATAGCTAATGTCTCCACGTTTCTTCTGTTCTAGTTTTAATACGAGGCCGTAGGCTTTATCACTGAATTCTTCTGCTAATTCATCTATCTGTTCTGTGTTCGCCCATATCGTTAACACGTCGTCTACATATCTTACATAGAATCTGAGAGCAGGCTTGAATCTGTTTACTTTTTCGGTCTCTATGGTTCTTAATGCTATCTCTGCCAGTACTCCAGCTATTGGGACTGATGTTATTAAGCTTTTATTTTCTGCCACAATCTTCATATCCAGATAGCTAATGTCTCCACGTTTCTTCTGTTCTAGTTTTAATACGAGGCCGTAGGCTTTATCACTGAATTCTTCTGCTAATTCGTCTATCTGTTCTGTGTTCGCCCATATCATTAACACGTCGTCTACATATCTTACATAGAATCTGAGAGCAGGCTTGAATCTGTTTACTTTTTCGGTCTCTATGGTTCTTAATGCTATCTCTGCCAGTACTCCAGCTATTGGGCTTTCAATGGGAACTCCCCTTGTCTGTTCGTAGAATTTTCCTTTAAACATAAAATACGAGTTGTAGCATACTGTGTGCACTACGTCTCTTAGCAGTGGTACAGATGGGAGTCCTGTAAATTCTCAAGCAGAAACCTGTAGAAAAGTAAATAGGTAGGTTCTAGGAACATGGATGGATACAGGTTTTCAAAATCGTATTTGACGAAGGTGTCCTGTTCTCCGAACCCCAAATTGGTAATTCTTTTTAGGACTTTAGTCGTGGTGTTACATGTTAGTTCTGTGTCTCCTAGTATGTTCATGCACCATTTTGCTAAGGTTTTTTCTAGGTGGTATGAATTAGCAGAAGAATTCAGTGATAAAGCCTATGGCCTCGTATTAAAACTAGAACAGAAGAAACGTAGAGACATTAGCTATCTGGATATGAAGATTGTGGCAGAAAATAAAAGCTTAATAACATCAGTATACAGGAAACTGTCATACGAGCTGATTATCATCCCCAATTAGTCAAGAGACCCCATGACGTTTAAGAAAGCTACCTTCAGGTTCTTTTTCAGAAGAGCCATTCTATATAGCACAAAAGAGGAAGACTTTAACGAAGAGATACAGTATATTACTAAGATGGGTGTAGAACATGGATACAAGAAGCCCTTCATCATGACTTCATGAGCATACTGGAATCAGTGAGAAGAAGCTTAATTAAAAATGATACTGAGAATCTGAATGCAACAAACACGATGCAGGCTATAAATGACCCTGAACGTTTTGTACCAATACCTAGCAATTTAAGAAACTATAGGTTTATAAAAAGATTAATGAGAAAGCAGAAAAAGAAACCAGCCAGCAGCAGATCACCAACACTGTTCAACGTATTAAGGAATGAAAAGGATCGATTAGAAGATCAAGAGAAAGCAGGTGTATATAAGATACCTATGAACAATAAGAATAATGACCAGAGTTCAACATACATAGGGGTAACCTTCAAGACTTTAAGACAAAGAATAACGGAACACAAACGAGATATTAAAAAAGGTAAGTTAAGTACCGCTCTAGCACTAGAAGCATACGAAAACGACACTGAGATTTTTTGGAACGAAGTCAAGATAATAAGACAGATTGAGAGGAAACAACACGGATACATGGCAGAAGCATTAGAATTGACAAAGCGACAGAAACAAGAAGTCCTAATAAATGAGAAGGTAACAGGAATACCAAAGGCGTGGGAGTACGCAGTGAAAAAATTTTAATCAGTGGACAATGTGACCATCAAGTTCCCAACTCTTGAATGTACAAGAGATTGAACCTGTTTTGTGTGTATTTAAGAACGTTTTAGCCCAAGTTTCAATGTTTAATTTATTTCCATTAAGGAAGATTTTATATTTACAATATTATATAATACGCAATAACCACGTAACCATAGCAACTTATGTTGTGGTTGTTTAGTTTTATGTTTATTAATATTATGTTCAAATATTCTACTTAACGAATTTATTTACTGTTAATTTTAAACTTTTAGAATTTAGAAAAATCTTTCATGTTCTTGAACTCGGTACGCACCTAAGCATATGAACCTGAGGATGGCCGTAATCAAGTCCGAAAACGTTTGTTCTTAACTAAATAAATTGTTGTGAATTTATTCTCCCCTGCTTTATAGTGCTTTTATTGCCTAAGATTTTTCAGAGATTACAGAAAAAATTAAAATGATCAGAAATTACTATTGCTATGTCTGCATCAGATTTAGTAATTTGACATTACAAGAATTTATCAATATATATATATATATTTTATAAATAATGTCATAGTAATCTGAAAAGAAATCATTAAAAACAATACTTCATATTACATAATAGAAAAATATGAAATAGCCCTTTGCCTATAAAATATATTGATAAATAAGAAACAAAAGGCAATTTTTATGCTGCAATTTTTTAAAAAGAGAGTTATCATCAAATTTATAATATTGCATTTTAAAACTCAAATGATTTAGTAGTAAATGTAATGTAAATCTGCATTGTGCCTATCAAATGGAAGATTGTCAAATTTCTACTATAGAACAATGGGCTTATAATTTAACTTTTATTTCAAATTTAAAATATAAAAATGATTTCTACTTTTTATTGATGATTCTTCTAAGTTTTTTCCTATATTTAAATTAATATGCTATTTTATTCTAGATTTACAAAAAATTCACATTTATATAACTTCCAGAATATATAAATGGTAAGAACTAAGAGAGAAAAACATGATGAATAAGTTTAAAACTGAGGTTTATATTTTTATTGTTAACATTATAAGCAAAGTTATTAAAGCATTATCTCTATAAGGAATTGCTTAGGAACAAAATACATATTTATTTTTTTATGTTAAAAATGAGGTCATTTTAACTAAATTCTACAATATATGTTTGTGTGTGTGTATGCATATATATATATATATTTTTACTTACAAATAATTCCTTTTTGTTTTCTGCATTGCCTTCAAAAAAATATTTTTGTGCCCAAGCACATAATATAGTACTTGGTTTGATTTTTTCTCCATTCTACATAATATCAAAATGATTTAAAAAATTTAAATATAACAACAAATTATTTTTATTAAAATAAAACTTTACCTGATCAAATAAATTTGATGCAAATTTGGTGAATATTTGAACATTGTTTTCATTCAGAACTGGATGAAGTAGAGAAAGTACATTTCCATTTGGTTTTGTTAAACTTTTATAATCTAAATCTATAAATATCAATATGTTAAAAGTTTTAGTTAGTTTTTTTTTATATTCAATACAAATAAAATAATGTTATATACCTGAATCTATTGATTTTAGTGTTTGTAACAATTCAAGATGAGTGCTAGGTTTAATTTTTGTAATATCTATATCATCACCACATTTTTCCAATAGTGTATAATAAAACATAAGTGATGAATAATCTTTTCCATTGATACTAGGATAAACATTAGAATGAAGTTTTTCTTTGAATTGTTTTGGCTGAGTTAATAATTCATTAATCATTCCAAAATTCTCTATTTTTTTTTCAATATCACTAACAGATATACTATAAAGATAAAATGAGTAAAAAAAGTTATAAAAAAATTTAATATATTAATAAATATTTACCTTTCTTCAAGGAACATAAATTCTATGTTTGCCATGAATATGTCCCAAATAGGAATGTTATAGTGATGAGCAAGAGATATTGATACATTTAAATCAGAATCTTTAATAGTCCTAAAAATATATTTAAATTATGTAAATAATTCAAATTTTGATTTACCAGTAATCAGTATTTAATTTTATTTTTGAATAGAAAATAACTCTTTATCACTTTCTTAAATAAATATTTAACAAATCAATAGAAATATATAGAATAATAATTAAGCAAAGATTCTAAAACTGTATTGCATAATATATAATATTATTTTAAATAATATATAAATTCATTTAAAAATGTGTATGTATATATTATATATATACATTTCTAAATGAATTTTTAAATGCTGTTCGAAATTCATTTCCATGTATATGCTTATACAGTAGAAGAAACTAAATACAACTATTTATCAAGTGCTAGTTCTTGTTTGTATATTAAAATAATCTAAATTTATAGGGTAAAATTTCACTAGTAGTAATAAAAGAGAAAAATAAAGTGCTAAATTTCAAAAATTTTTGAAAGTAATTAACAAAACAAAAATCAAAATAATCTTGCATAAAAATTTTTGGTATGAAAAAATAGTTTTGTATCATTATCATAATTTTGTATATAATATGAATTTTAATTTTAAATGGCAGTGTTGTAACTATGATTATGGCATTACTGTAAGGTAACTTTATTATCAATAATTAACTATTGACAAGAAAATTGTATATTGTAATAAGTATCTTATTATGATATAAATTATATATAATGGTCATATTTTGATAAGTTATCATGTATGCCTGCCTATAATAGACTCGATATACATATTGTTTACTTTACTGTCACCTTAAAATCAGTTTAATATTATTTCTAATTATATCATAAAAAATTACATAATAATTTACAAAAATTTGAATTATATAATAGTTCCAAGAATACAAGTCAAAAATAAGAAGTCTTGCATAAGTCAGAGATAATCTGCAATTAGTTTTGGAATTTTCAAACCTTAAAAATTAACTATAAATTGAGAATAATATAAGATAAATTACTGTTACAAAAAAGATTATTATTCAAATTTTAAAAGCTGCATAATTTTATAAAATAATATTAAATTTAAAAATTGCTTTATTAGACATAGATATGTTTCAAAATCTTGCAAAACTTTTAGCAAATACCAAATATATTGTGCATATTTATTTAAAATTTGAAAAGTGAAATTTTCATTCTATAAGAAATGAGAGCATCATATATGCTAGTGATTTTATTTGTTATTTTTAAAGTTTGTTGGCTATGGATCCAGCAATTTTGGAGACCCAATTTCATAAATTTTCTGTCATATTTTTTATGAATGAATGAAATTATAATATCACTATCATAATTATATTTTAAATTCATAATTATTACAATAAAAATCAATATAATAAGATTTTTCAGTTCATCTAAAAAAAATAAAAAATCAGCATCAATGGAATTTGAGTGTACAATTCTTTTTTATAAAATAATTACAGATGAACTGAAAAGTCTTAAATGTGAATAGAGTTTCTAGTTTGATAAAGCTCTAATTTTCTTATAAATAAAAAATAACTAAAGCTGAAATTTTTTCACAAATAAGTTTGAACTTTGATTTTAAAAATCTTTTTAATCTTTAACGATAAACTAACTTTTCAAAAACTGCTTAATCATATCAAGGCTTAGTTCAATGGATTAAAGCACTACATGCAGTCATAAGCTATTAAAAAACACTTTTTTAATATTATTCACAATGGTAAAAACGCTTTCGGTATCATGGATACCCTCCTCAGTTACATGGAATATTTTAAAGAACATTAATCGAAAAAATTATAAACATTTAAAAATATGTCAGTAATGGAACACAGATTTTGAACTTAATAACAAAAAATATATCAATTAAAATTAAAAATTATAAATTACAAACTAAAACATATTTAGATGTTAGTCGATAATTAATACTCTCATATAAATTCTAATACGTACACAAATTAATCTGGAAATAATAGTTGGCGTATCATATCAATAACCAGTTCTTCGTCGTTCTGGGCCACTTTTCTTTACCGCGTATTTCCAGGCGCTGCTTGTTTCGTCCGCTTGCTTAATATTAATTACATTCTCTTTATTACATGACTTCAAGATTTCAATTTTCTCTGCTGTTGCTAAGTTTCTCCTATTTTGTACTGTTTTAATAATTCTCGCCTCTTGCCATTCTACATCAATATCTTTTTGGTACACTCTTTGGGCCAGGGCGGTGGCCATGTTACCCTTGGCTATGTTGTCTCTATGCTCATTCAGCCTTTCCTTAAAGTTTCTCGCGGTAGCTCCTATATAAACTTCTTCTCTATTATCTTCCATGTTTCGTACTGGGATTTTATATACTCCCGACTTATACTCATCATTATATTTTGGTTTTTCATTTCTAAGAATACTAAAAATCGTGGGTGCTCTTTTATACGTGCATCTTTTGTTGTTACTTTTAAGCACTCTTTTTACCGTTCTATTGTTATGTAATCTAAATGGGATAGGGATAGGATCTTCTCGTACTAAGGGATCATTCATATCTGTTTCATCTTGTAATAATAGAACACCTAACCAACAAGATGAAACAGATATGAATGATTCCCTTAGTACGAGAAGATCCTATCCCTATCCCATTTAGATTACATAACAATAGAACGGTAAAAAGAGTGCTTAAAAGTAACAACAAAAGATGCACGTATAAAAGAGCACCCACGATTTTTAGTATTCTTAGAAATGAAAAACCAAAATATAATGATGAGTATAAGTCGGGAGTATATAAAATCCCAGTACGAAACATGGAAGATAATAGAGAAGAAGTTTATATAGGAGCTACCGCGAGAAACTTTAAGGAAAGGCTGAATGAGCATAGAGACAACATAGCCAAGGGTAACATGGCCACCGCCCTGGCCCAAAGAGTGTACCAAAAAGATATTGATGTAGAATGGCAAGAGGCGAGAATTATTAAAACAGTACAAAATAGGAGAAACTTAGCAACAGCAGAGAAAATTGAAATCTTGAAGTCATGTAATAAAGAGAATGTAATTAATATTAAGCAAGCGGACGAAACAAGCAGCGCCTGGAAATACGCGGTAAAGAAAAGTGGCCCAGAACGACGAAGAACTGGTTATTGATATGATACGCCAACTATTATTTCCAGATTAATTTGTGTACGTATTAGAATTTATATGAGAGTATTAATTATCGACTAACATCTAAATATGTTTTAGTTTGTAATTTATAATTTTTAATTTTAATTGATATATTTTTTGTTATTAAGTTCAAAATCTGTGTTCCATTACTGACATATTTTTAAATGTTTATAATTTTTTCGATTAATGTTCTTTAAAATATTCCATGTAACTGAGGAGGGTATCCATGATACCGAAAGCGTTTTTACCATTGTGAATAATATTAAAAAAGTGTTTTTTAATAGCTTATGACTGCATGTAGTGCTTTAATCCATTGAACTAAGCCTTTTTAATCTTTATTTAATCTCTTAAAAGTAATTTTAAATTGTTAAAAAGTGTAAAGAGTATTTAGTGAACAAAGGATAATTATTTCATAATAGATAAGCATTGAAAAAGAGAAATTGTACAATATTATTTACTTTTTTCATTTACAGGAATGATTTGAAGCCTTTAATTAAAAAAAAGTTGTAATTATAAAAATAAAATTAAATTAGTTCGTTTATTAGATAATTTATTTTTAGACTTTTATTTTTTTATGAATTAATTTTTATAGATCAGAGAGAATTGTTACTGTTATTTCTTGTTGTTTTGTATTCACATAATATTTTAAAATATTATTGATTAAAATTTTCTAGTCTTATTTGGTTTTTACAAATGCCTTTTATGTACTTTGATTTTGGTGAAAATTATATTCAGCACAGTTTGGCTCAAATGGTTTTTGTATCATGAAACAAAAAGTAAATAAATTATTCATTATGAACATAGTTATACTGACCAACAGTTAAGGATTTTGAAATATAGGAAGTTTCCAGTTTATGAGTTCCTGAGTTTACAAATTTTTTTCAAATATAAAGTATCAAAAAAAATCAAAAATATGTACATTAAATGTAATAAATAAGTGCTAAACATTTATAAAAAAGACATTTAAAACCATATACATAGCTACACAATACAACTTGGTTTGTAGCAGAAACTCCATAAGAAATTGGAAAAATCAAAATGGCAGATTGAGAAACAGAAGTAGCACGTGTTCTAGCTGTCAATGTTTCACTGGCAACTAGAGTACATGCTACTTTTGCTTCTCAAGAGTTGGGAATGAAAGTTATGTACATAATTTATACATAATTTTCATTCCCAAGTTGTTCCTAAAGCATTTTTTCACTGTATAAAATTCATCTAATTATTTGTCAATGATTATGATGAAGATTAAAAATTCCTTAATACTCATATGATACAAATTGCAAAGTCACGAATTCTAACAAATACCAATACGACTAATTGTAAACTAAACCTAATGGTCTAATAACTCTGCAAATCCAGAGTTCAGCCTGAGCTCAGGTCTTTTACTAATTTCAAAATTAAATATAGTTAAATCAAACAATTTAACAACAATTAATGTTTAACCAGCAAAACAAATAACTAGAAACTTACAACTAGAAGTAACGAATAAATGTTAGATTGAAAACAACAAACGATGTTAGAAACTTATATTAATAAATTGAATAAATTCTCAGAACAAGTTAAATAACAGAAAATATAAATTTATTAGACTCAAAACACTTACAAAAGTGTTAGTTAAAGCTTTATTAAACAATAATAAAGCAACAATCAATCAATCAACAAAACTTATTTAATCCAACTGAAATTAATAATGAACAAGCCAAACTTCCCCTGGCGGATAAAGATTTAAGTTATATTTTAGAATAATAATTATTTTTGAATTACAACTACGGTGCCACCATCTATTGAATTAATGATTAAATAATTTTATAATTACGTACTAGGTTGGCGCCATCTAGTAATTAATGATTAAACTATAATTTTATAAATTTATTTTCCCGAAATAAAATTTTCGCACCGCACCGGAATCGAACCGGGATCTCTGGGTCAACGCCCCAGCGCCTTAACCAGTTAGACCACGGTGACATGGCGGAAATTCCATTTCGGGAAGCTTAAGTA
>AYEL01089494.1:0-27192 GCA_000484575.1 Olivierus martensii | reverse complement strand
GAGTATATCCATCAAGAACCATAGTTTTACTTTTGTGAAATTGCCAGAAACTTAGTTTTACTTTTCTGAAATACTTTGAAATAGAAAATAACAGCATGCAATTTGCAAGTGATATAAGCCAGTTATTACCAGTGATGAGATGAATCAGAAAATGGAAGAAAAGGTTTACTGAATCAGGCCTGAACTTGGATTAAATTGGAGATAAGCAATTCAGGAATTGAATTTAGATTCTCAAAATTAGTGACTGTTATGATGTAGCTATTCGATCGGCACAATTCACAAAAAAAAAAAAAAATTTCGGGTTAGACTAACGTAACTCTGAATTTTGGATAATGTAAGTCGGAAAAGGGTCAGTATTGGTCAGTAACGTAAGTGTGAGATTCATGTAAGTTGAAATCACGTAAGTTGGGGATTGACTGTAATTATGTTTCATTAATTTGGACTGTTTTATTTATGCACATATTCTAAAAAAGAATATAGCAGAAAATACAAATATATAAATATATATATATAAATATAGAAACATATTGAAATACTAGTTGTTTAGGTATTGCAGCAAAAAAAAAAAAGATACTATATATGAGAAATTGAAGGCTTATGACAAAAAAATATATATAAAAGACCACAGAAAAATTATTATTAATGCTTATATATGTGATAAAACAATATATGAGGAGCGAGAATAATAATAAATTGCAATTACAAATCAAACTGCAACAAAAATATGTTCTGTTTTTTCAATTTCTGAAAAGACTATTTTTTTCTAATGAAACTTCAATTATTTGTGCCAGTAATATATTTCTCTTATCAAATTTAGTTTATCTAATAGAAAACAAAGAAATATATTTAAGACAATAAATAAAAAAAGCATTAACATAAATATCTTTATAACTTTTTAAAAATAGTGTCTTGATATCTAGTACTAATGCCATAACATCTCGGAATAATAAAAGTCATAACACTATATTAACATAACTGAAAGTTAATATGTCAGAAATAATTTGCAAATTACCTTTGAATATTCGGTTGGTACAAAATCTTTCTGTGGTATAGTTTGTAACTAGCTTGTAATCACTTCTCCAACAATGGCGGGTTGTTCAACGGGAATCCAAACACATGCACCTTCGGTCCACTCTTACACTTTGCATCCAGGAACAGCACATTTGCCAGGCATGGTTTAAGTTGTTGTGACAACGAATAATTGCTCAGTAAAAAAGAAAACACAACTGTAGTTTGTAACCACTTCTCCAACAATGGCGGGTTGTTCAACGGGAATCCAAACACATGCACACCTTCAGTCCACTCTTATAATTTCCTTCGCATCTAGGAACAGCACATTTGCCAGGCATGGTTTTTACTGAACAATTATTTGTTGTGACAACAAATAATTGTTCAGTAAAAAAAGAAAACTTTCACTAAATGTAATTTATATAAAAAACGTTTGAAGTGAGGTTGAGCTACTACGTTGACGCTAGTACATCTATCATGATACCTAGGCCCAAATTGCGTGACGTCACGAGTTTGAAGAAAATCAGTGAGCAGGCCTTGTTTTCTAGGTGGCGTTGCCTATATCCTCCCCCTAACAGCGTGACATAGTTTATGGACGGACCCTGTACTATGCGCATGATTCTTGATAACAGTATCTTTCTGTGTAACTTCAGGCACTTAGCTAATCCTTCGAAACCGATTCTTCCAACACAAATACATCTGCTGGATCTGGAAAATCATCTTCAAAGGTAGGCAGTGGTAATCGACTACAAGCATCTGCATTTTGATGTTTTTTTCCAGATTTGTAAATCAAATTGTAGTTGTACATACTCAACATCAATGTCCAGCAGAGCATCTTGTTGATATGATTTCCGAAATTGGTTTGCTATTTTGTAAAGCCCCAATAAAGGACAGTAGTCTATCACTGTAGTCACATGATGACTGAAAATGTAATGGTGGAATTTTTTATGCCAAACATGATTGCCAATGCTTCCTAGTTAATTTGAGCGTAGTTTCGCTCATTAGGATGAAGAGTTCCAATAGTCTTCCGAATCATCACACATCCAGTGAAACAAAACTGTTCTTAATTTATGAGCAGATATACAAGTTAAAATTAGTGGTAAATCAATGTTATAATGGGTAAGTACACTGTCTGACATGAACAAGTTTTTTACTGCTTGGAAAACCTTTTGATGTTGATTATCCATTTCCAAATTGTTGTTTTTTTCAGTAATTTGTAGGGAGGCCAGCATAGTCACATTCTCCGAAAGAAAACCAATCCTATTTCTTTTTCATTTCGGTTTTTGTAGTTGCTGCTTTCTTGATAGCCCGTACCTTATCTTCTGTCGGACACCATATTCATCTAGCCCAGTGGTTCTCAACCTTTTTTTTTCCCTGGCTGCATACATTTGTTTGCTACATTAAGCGAGCCGCAACATGCTATATCAGCAGTCAGCAACTGGTTGGTGTCATGTGAAAAAAAATCTGATTTCTAAAAAATTACCTACAAAAAAACTCGACTTCTCAATTCATGAATGCCATAGGTCAGTGTTTTCCAAACTGATCTATGACCTGTAAAATTTTATGTGCGCATCTGGAAAGACCTAGAAAATTAGGAAAATTATAATTTTTCCAGATTTAAAAAAATTTTTTTATATCAGAATTTTATTTTTTTGCATGTAAGAGAAGAATTCTGTGCTCTCATTAATTTCATGACTGTGTTCCATGTAAAAGCTTGGCGGGCCACAGGTTGAGAATGGCTGATCTAGCCTGAAACCTAGATATTGTACCAATCTAATGCAAATTCACATTTTGCAATATTTATAAACTATCTAATTAGTGGTATATGAATATTTTTCTTATTCAAGTACTGCCCACTGTGTTGCAAAGATACAGGAATTCAAGTAGTTTTTTTTTTAAACTTTAGCTGTTTGTTGCTAATGTTCTAATGTGGTACGCATTAACAGTGCATCTATATATATTATTACTACTGGAATTTCTACTAAGATTTCCATAATCCTTTGAAAAGAGCAGGAACCAATGTCACTCTAAAAAGCAGTCTCTCTACTTTGAACAGCCCTTTGATTGTACTCACTGTTAACATGAGGTGTGATCAATAGATAAGTGGACTGGCTTTAAATACATCTATTATTATTTAAAAATTACATTTTGGACTCCATTGCCTTCAAAAGGTCTCTTCCTACATCAATACAGTGAATTCAGCATTTCTGCTTTGCTGCAAAAAGCCCCCAAAAAGTCTTTTTTCTTAAGCTGGTCAGTACCATCTGCAATTCAGCTTCAATCTCTTCTATCATCTGAAAACAGCTGCTTGTGGCAGCGAGAGCAATATATCCTAATAGTTGTGCAAGTGTGAGAATAAATGAAGATGTCAGAATGGTTTATGACTGAGGAGAGGGTGAAACAAGATGTGTTATATTCCCATGGCTATTTAATATACATGGATGCATGTGTGAGCAAAACATATATAATGATATTTCCTGAAAATGAGAAAGACTTGAGGATGCTTGTTGCACAATTCAGTGAAGTATATCAGAAGAAACAGAATAAATGCAGGAAAGTCAAAAGCAATTGTATTTGTAAAAGGTATGAGACTGAACTGAATGAAATGAACCATCCCATTCAGTTCAATCTCACATATTTTGAGTACTTGTTTTGAAGTGTATATTTAGAAATTAGTTTTAATTTGTATATTTAGAAATTAGTTTTAAGTGTATATTTAGAAATTAGTTTTAATTTGTATATTTAGAAAGTATGTTTGAATGGAGGGCCACATTGATGATGGGAGTGTGAGAGGAGCAAATACTGGATTGAATGTTCTGAGTTCACTTAGAAGATATGCAGAAATGAGAATCTGTCAAAGAATGCTAGGATGGCTATATCAATGTGTGCTGATCCCAATACTATTGTATGGAATTGAGACTGATGAAGTGAAAAGCATAGAAAGCAATTCAGTGCAGTAGAGATGAAATACTTGAGATATGTTGTTAGTAATGTAATATGACTCTCTCTCTCAAATGATGAAATACAAAAGCAGTGTGGTATAATAAGGAATGTGATAATGTAGTATGTGAGTCAATTTTAATATGGTTTTGCCTTGTGGAACAAATGAGTGAAAGAGCAAGTCACAAAGCAAGAATATACTGGACATGTGGAAGATAAATGTGGGAAAGGTAGGCCAGTGGAGAGACAAGTGGATAGTATATGAAGATATATGAATTTCAGAGTTTGTATAAGAAGTGCATGTATATAAATAAAAATGACTATAGAAAAAGCTGGTAGAGTATGTAGATATATAGACAACTGGTGATATATGAGTTTTTCCCTTCAAGTACTGCCCACTGTATTGCAAAGATACAGGCATGATAATTTTATTGGTGAAGTAATATCTTCAAAATATAATTCAAATTATAGAAGTATTTATTTAGACAAGAAAAAATATTTATAAAGTATAAAAACTAATATAGTAATTTTTTGTAAAATTAATTTTATTGGTGAAGTAATATCTTCAAAATATAATTCAAATTATAGAAGTATTTATTTATAAAGTATAAAAACTAATATAGTAATTTTTTGTAAAAATATTATTAAGGCTTGGTTTTACAATGTCCCACTTAAAGCTCCTGTTAGCCTTATCTATCAATTATCTGTTTTATAATCAATGGATACATGCCAACTCATAATTAATGATGTCAAAATCAACAGATAAATTAATGCTATTTCAAGACTTAATTGCTGGTCATGTAACATGTTGTCTTTCAAAACTTAAACAGAATTCAAAAAATGAAACTTTGATAGCTTGTATTTATTTTATTTTTATTAATTCAAATCAAATTATGATTTTTTCAATGCTTAATTATAAGATTGAAATGTAGGGTTTCTGCTAGTAGCGTGTATCACAAATACTTGATAGATCAAACAACAACTAATGTTTAAGCATAATCATCCTGTTGTTAGATATTTCAATCATCCAATGTATTCTTTCAACCATAGAAATATTCTTCTTCTTCTTGTGATCCTTTTTATAACCATTTCTGGCCATAGGTATCTTCCAACTCCCTCCATCTGTTTCTATTCTGAGGCTAGTGATGCCAATGTGTTCTAGTAGTCTCTTTTATATCATCTGTCCATCTTCTCTCAGATCTCCCTGCAAATATTTTGCTTTCATAAAGCTGCCACTGCATCAAAACTGTTATCCATCTATTGTTTTCTGAGTTTTGCAATGTGACTGGCCCATCAGCATTTTGGAATATGCATTTTCCAATATCAAAAAAATTTGTTCTGGCTCTAATTACTTTGTTACTAATTTTGAATCTTATGTTCAGCAGAGATCTTTCCATTCTTCTATCTGCTGTTTTGCATTTTATCAATTAATTCTTTTTTAACTAGCTAAGTTTCTGCTCCATATGTTACAATGGGTAAAATATACTGATAAAAAGTCTAACACTATTCTCAGATTTTATTTTGCCATTTAAGAATATTTTTAATTTTCCAAAAACTGATCATTCCATCCTTATTCTCTTTATATCTTTCATGATTCTGTTTCTTCCTTGTAATTAATTTTCCCAAATATACATATTGGGAAATATGTATATTTGGGAATTACATTATTATTTACTTTGACACTGTTGTTTCCTTCATTACATCCGTTTTGGTTTGTCATTATCTTGGTTTTATCAGAATTAATGTTTAATCGAATCCCTATTGATTTGGTCATTAGATTCTTTAACATCCTTTAATTCTTTCTATTGCCTGCAATATTATCATTTATGAATCACAAGTTGTTTATAATTCCATTGATAGACAACCATTTCAATTTACTCATCATGTGTTCTAGTATTAATGTGAAGAGTTTAAGTGTGAGAGCATTTCCCTGTCTTATTCCCTGATTTATGTATAATTTCCCTCCTAAGTCATTTAAACTAATATTTGATGTTGCATTTAAATTGATATGTTTTATAATCTCAATGTATTGTTTTTCAATGCCATAAGTCTTAGGGCCTCTATTATCAATTGTGTTTTCAATCAATCAAACACTTTCCAAAAATCTATAAAGGCCATGTATAGGAGAATGTTATATTCATTACATTTATCAATAAGTAGACTTACCAATTGTATAGTGTCTATCATACTGAAGTTCTTACTAAAAGCCAGCTTATTCAGGGGCTGTATCACATCAAGTCTTGCTTCTATTCATTATTATTGTTTATGATTTTTGTAAAAAACTTATAAATATGAGACAATTAAGCTGATGGATTTGTAATTTTTTAATTTTTTAGTCTACTTCACTTTTTATACAATAAAATGATGTTTGCATTATTCCAAATTTGCAGAATTTCACTTTTTTTGATGCACTCACTGAAGATAATTTTTAATTCCTGTTTTAGAATATCCCCATCTTCTTTAATCATTTCTTTTTCAACAGCTTTATTATTTTTCATTTAGTTTAATGCTTTTTCAGTTTCAAATATTTCTATTGGAGAAACATCTGAGCTGTTGTTACTATCATCTATTTCTATTGTTTTAGGGATTTCTTTGTATCTCTACTTTTATATAGATCCATGTAAAAACTTTTTGCTTCTTTCATAATTTCTTGTTTGCTATATGATTTCCTCCATTCTGGTCTTCAAGAACTATAATATTTTTTTTTTCTTGATGAAAGATTAATTCTTAAAATTTTAAGGTATCTGGTTTCATTAATGACTTTTGAATCATATCCTCTTTCCTAATGTCTTCTTTTATATTTATACTTATTGTCTTGTTTAATTCTGTTATTTCAATGGTTCCTCTTTTCTTTCTGCAATTGTTTTCTCTCTTTTGTGAAATTTGCTTTTTTTTTTTTCAGATAATTTCCTGGTTCAGCTTTTATTTCTCTAGTCTTTGTGATAATTTTAAAAGTATGTTTCTTAATTTCTCTTCTTTAAGATAAATAGACCAGCTAGGGAAATATTGATTAATTAATGTTTATTTTTCCCAAATGCCTCTTCCACTGATGCATTTCTCTAGTCTTTGTGATAATTTTAAAAGTATGTTTCTTAATTTCTCTTCTTTAAGATCAATATTTCCCTAGCTGGTCTATTTATTAATTAATGTTTATTTTTCCCAAATGCCTCTTCCACTGATGGTCTAAAACTTTCCCATTTGCACGAGGTTTTCCATTTTTGTGTTATAATCCTGGTTTTTGTGGTATTTCAAATTTTTCTCTCACCATTATATGATTAGAGATGAACAATTGGATTCAAAACATTAACATGTTTGAAGATAGAATGAAATCTACTTCATTTTTTTGCTGTGACATTTGGATTCAACCAAATCCATCTTCTGATGGGTCTCTTTTATAAAAGATTTAAATTAATGAAACAAATACTCAGTACAATCATGACATATGTCATTTTTAAGCATATGTGAAGCTGAAATCCTACATTTTTACAACTTTGAACAATAAATTTCTTCTTAATGTTTTATCATAGCTATTCACTGCATTATTTTGGTAAATAATATAATTGTGACCAGCATGATAATATATTATATATAGAATTATTATTTATAATAACTAATTAAAGTACCTATTTTTAAAATTAAGCAAAAGAACAAAATTCATTTGAAAATAATAATTTACTTCTATATCAAAGTGGCTGGCAAGAAAGTACAATTTTATATAAGTTAAACAGATGAAACTTGAATCAAAGGAAAGCAACAAATGGACCAAAGTTCACCAAAGGACAATAATTCAAATTGGTACCATTTCCAAAATGTAGAGCTACAAAGATTAATGACATTACTCCACTAAGGATAAGAAATGTTACTCTTTGAGATTTAACAAATCATTCATTTTCGTTTCTATTTTACTTAATACAGTGTTTTTCAAACTGTGGGGCACACCCCACTAGGGGAATGCGAAAGAATTAATAAAATCATCAGTTTTAAGACAAACAAGCAAAAAATAAATTCAAATTGGTGTTGAAAAAAAAAAATGAATCAGCAAAAAGGTTATAAATACATATATCCATGTACCCAAGAACTTTCTGCAGCAGCTGTTTTAATTAATTAAAGTCAAAAATATTGATCTCATTTAGTGATTGAAAAAAATAGTGAGTAGCGATATCTTCAATGACATCCTGATTTGAGAGAATTTATGCTGAAAAACAAGTTCACCAATTGCAATAAATATATGTATTAAACATGTATTCTATTTTTCTTTTTTTTTTTTTTTGTAAGATTTAATTATATAAAAAATTATTACACCACACTAAATATATATTTTTTATGTATAAGAACTTTATTTATATTTTTGTTATATTTAATTATATAAAAAATTATTACACCACACTAAATATATATTTTTTATGTATAAGAACTTTATTTATTCAAGATATGGTATGTTTTGTAATATTAAATTGTAAATGGAAAATATTTATAAAATTTAGACTGTTATGGAAATGAGGGGATGTGCCAATTTTTTATGAAAAAAGGGGAGTGCAGACACAAAAAGTTTTGAAACCATTGACTTAATACATTATCATGATTATAAACATATTAATATGAAACATCTTACAATAAAAAATAGAATATTACCGCATCATAAAATTACCACCAGTTATCGGCAGTACAATTGATTAGTAGCAATAAGACTAATTAACAGTTAAAAAGTAATTGTAAAATGCAAACCAAGTTATATTACTAGTAGCTGCAGCAGTTAAATTAACTTGAAGTTAGCTAACAGGAACTTTAACAGAACATTGTATTCAGTAATTGGGCCTTACTGAAGTCTAATTAATAATTTTCAGAATTAAAATAAAGTAAAAAATAAAGAAATCTTATAAAAATAAAACTATAGTTTTAATGAGATGATAAATTTTTAAACAAGTAACAATTTTTAAAACTTTTTATTATTGAAATTACATTTCATGACTAGAAATATAGAATCTCTCTTTCATAAATATATGTAATTAGTACAAAAAAGGCACTTTATGATTTAATACAAAAATTGAACTAAAATATTTATTAATTTGCTATTGCATTTTAAAAATTTTATAAAAATTAACATGCTTAATAAATCATTCATCTTCAGATTCCAGAATATCCTTGAAAGATAATGGTGAAAATATATAACCTGAACCCTTATAAAATTTGCTCTGAAATTCTACCCTGTAAAACAAAAAAAATATTTAGATAGTAATCTTTTTAAATTACTTTGCTATGTACATAAACTACAGCAGAAAACAAAAGATTTTATATTTTTTAGAAAACTCCAAAATTGTAAATCTTAACACAACTGTAATGCACTTTCAGCATCCATATGCCCTCATCAGTATATTCATGTACAGCATTCTATTCTATGCAACATTATATTGAAAAAGGAATATGGATGTCAATAAGTACTTTACAATTGGGTTAAAGATTTTAATTTTGGAGTTTTCTAAAAAATAAAACCATTTATTTTCTATTATAATGCTGTTATTAATTGATTTTAAATAATTTATATTTTCATATTAACAATTTTTAATAAACAGATTAGCCCATTTTATGGATATCCACAAACTCATAAAAATCATAATAATTTTCAGGTATGTAATATTTAAACTAGTAATTTTGTCAGTGATAAATGACAGGTTAATTAAGTTGCTCTTAATTTTTTTGTTGTGGAAACATTTTTAATTATAAAAAAAATTTTTGTGAAATACTGAAGTTAATAACACTTATATAAGATATATACCGTATATCATAATCCTGGATTATTAAGTTATATAAAATCAAGACTACTCCAGGAAATAATTATATTACTAAAAATGTCTTCAATCTAAGAATTAGATTATATTTATTACTAAAAACATTTTTCAATTATTTTCTGGTAGTAGACTTGATTTTATGTAAGGTAACTGAGTCTTAAACTAATGTAAAGAATTCCATATATATTTTTACTAGCTAAAATACCTGGCATTGCCAAGTTTTTGTTTATAAATCACACAATAAAAATAATTATTGAAAAATAATCAACATACAATATAACATATATAAAATCACACAATAAACAGTGCTCCAAATTCAATATTATTTTTCTCTTGTTATTGTTTATATTTCCTTTAAAAATTAAATGAGTAAATTTTCAAAATTTGTTCCTATATGAAAACACTTGTATTAAATATCTGATTGAACAGAAAGTTCTCACACTTTTGGATGCATTTTATTTAGCCAAGAAAATTTTATGTACAGAATTGACTTCAATCATCAATGTAATCACTGTTGTTGTTGACCACTTTCTGCCAATGCTTATGCGAATGGATGCCATCTCAATAAAACTCTAGCGGCTGCAACTCGAAGAAGTTGGTCAGGCTGGCCTCCAAGTTGGCTTCATTGTTGAAATCCTTGCCAGCCAGGTGACAGTCGAGTGTGGCGAACAGATGGTAATTAGTTGGTCAGGCTGGCCTCCAAGTTGGCTTCATTGTTGAACTCCTTGCCAGCCAGGTGACAGTCGAGTGTGGTGAACAGATGGTAATCGGAAGGTGCAATGTCAGGGCTATACAGCAGGTGGGGCAAGACCTCCCAGTTCAGGTCCAGTAGCTTCTGGTGGGTCTGCCTATCCATATGTGGCCGTGCATTGTCATGCAGCAGGATGGTGTTCTGGTGTTCCGGGCAGGTCTCTGCCAGTTTCTGCTGCAGACAGTTGAGCTATTCGCAGTAGAAAATTGCATTGATGGTTGTATTTTGCGACAGCAACTCAAACATGGGGATGATTCCTTTAGAATCCCAGAAGACAGAGCAGCTGGAGCATGGTCGGTCTTTGAGGTCTTGATCTCCACTTTTGAAGCGTTTGTACCAATTGTATGCAGTTCTTCTGGCGGCAGTGTCTGGGCCGAATGCAGCATTGATGTCAGTGATAGAATTGGCTGCTTTTTGTTGGAACAATAGTCATAAAGGAGGAGCAGATGAACTTGCTCTTTGGTTAGCGGATATTGGTTGGTCATGGAAAAGTAGAGTGAGAGGACTGGATTTGGTATTTTCTTATAGCGCGTACCCCGACCTGTTTATATACTACCATGGAACATTCTAGAATGTTTCAGAAAAAAGTTGTTCTAGAAAGTTCTAAAAAGTGCAAGAACTTTCTGTTCAATCAGATATATATCTTCTATTATACAACAAACAATCAAACATGTGTTAAACACTCACTTTGCAACAAAAAGTGAAGCATGTGCTTGGCCCTTTGTTGCATAGTACAGTGGTCTCAAACTGTTGACGTATGAGTCACATCCAGTCCACAAAGCAATTTTGTACAGCCCATGAAGATATTTTAGCTATTTGTTTAAATACATATTACAGTCAGAAAATTATTATAATTTAATGTTAATAAAATAACAATCTAAACTTGCCACATGGTGCACACAACTGCTGAAGTCATACCCTTCTGTAGTAGAGCTATTCGTAGAATTTATTCAGAGATTAACTAGTTATGATATAGAGGATAATGATATCATGTTAGTTCGCGACTAGTTTGCGTTATGATGGCTATTATTGGTGTCCCTCGGCTTTCCTCTTGTTGAAGTTCTTCCAATAGGTTTCTGCGTTTCTTTTTGTGGGGTCATTTATTGTTCACAGTTTCAGGAATTTTCTTTTGTTGTTTTGATATTACTTTGTTTCCTCATGTTAAAGTTGACTTTGGCCTATCCAAAGTTTTTATGGTGTTTCCACCTTGTATCTTCAATTTGTTTGACTTATCTAGGATTAGTTGTTTGTTTCTGCAGTGTTTCTTATTGTTTCCTTGAATTATTTGATTTAATTTGCATTAGTACTTTCATTTATTTGTATTTCCAGTTGTTTCCTGATGTTTCTCATTACTATATCTTGTACTTTTGATTTTTCAATAGTTTTCTTTTAATTCTAATATGTTTCCAATTGTTTATCTTGTTTCTATTGTTTCCGATCACTTTATTTGGTGTCAGATTTCCAATTTCATCGAATATAATGCCAATGACGTAGAGTGAATGTGTTTTGTGTGAATGAATTCTTATTTCCAGGCAAACTGCCTCCTCTGGTCCATTTCAGCTGTTGGTTTTTCTCCAATGATGTAATTCCATTGGTTTTTCCCAATGGCTGAGATGCATCGGTGGTATGTCTACCCCATACTTTCTTTCTTGTGGGAGTGGAGATATCAGAATATTTAAGTTAGATCTGGTTAGTATTGCTAATACCTAATTGTTAAGCTGAGTGACTGTGGTATGTTGATTATAGATATAAGTCTAGTCCTAAGTTATTAACACACTAACATTTTATTTAATTAAAAAAATAAAAAATTTATTAGTTTTAGGTGTTAACATAGTTATAAGTCTTTTACTAACTTAAAATAAGTTTCCACTTAACATACTTTTTAGGCACTACTAACATAGTTCTAGGTTTCTACTAACATAGTTCTAAGCTTCTACCTAACATAGATTATTAATAGTCCTCTATTAATAATCTATTGTTACTCTCACACATATCATCACATAGGTTGAATTGGAACAGTTCTTTGCTTCTTCTACATTTCGCTTTAATTTTGACCCAAAACGGCTCCCTTAGTACTCTATTTGAGTGGAAAGGGACAATCAAAATTTAGCCACCAAGCTTACCATACAAAAAGAAAAAAAAAGATATGTTAGTTGCAGATTACTTATTTTGTTCCTGTCAATCAAAATAGAGCCAGTTTGTTTATGTTTATACAGTGAAACCCCGATTTTGAAACTTTTCGGGGACCGGCCCGAAAAGTCGAACGAGCCGGGAAAACGCACGAAACCGGAAACTCTGATGACGTCATAATAAAAAAGTTATATAATTAAAACGTAGGAAGAGGGAAAGTTTTACATTGCATGTATAGGAAAATGCTCGGACTTCCGAAAATAGACGTTTAAAGCAGGAAAGTCGTACGATACGGGAACGCACGAGCGGGGTTTCACTGTATCATTTTTTATTGGAAAACACAAGAGATTTAAATGTACCAGCTGTTATTCTACATGACCTCACTTAATTACATACAACTCGTTTTTTATATATGATGATTGTTTTTATATTAATAGACAAACAGGTATCCCAATTGGCTGGTGTTATGGCTGAGTTAGTTGTATGGTGCAGACAACAAGAAGTATCCTCTCTGCTACATACCAATCTCAAAATGCTCACAAGGTATGTTGACAATTTATTTATTATATATAGCAACTCCAAAAATGTAGGGTGCATCATGGGTTATTTTATGGACAATAGGCTAGGCCTAGACATAGAGTTATAACAGCAATCACGTAACATTGCTCATTTTTTAGACGTCAACATCCATATAGTTGATAAGAGCCCACAAGTGTATATAGAAGAGTGACTTATGCACCAGCCTTCGTTCTCAAATGGTTATTTGACCCTTTCAAGTACAAAATAGCAGCTTTCTGCTTCTTGTTACAAAGATTGAGGGCACACTGCTTGGATGATATAAGCGAGCAGATAGAATACAATATCAACTTAGATCAAGCAATAATGCTTGGGTATGATCCAACATTCATAAAAAACATTGATAAATTCATTGAAAGATACACATGGACCAATTCTACCATCTCCACACAGCAGCCATAGTTTGAAAAACATTAAGCTACTGATGTCACCACTCCAACAAGTTGGAGTATACATCATTCCTATCTATAACAAAGATTTAAACAGACAGACATATATAGGAAGTACAGTAAAAAGCCTGGACATCCAATTTAAAGGAACACAAAAACAATATAGAAAAAGCAGCTGTCAACATAGCACTCGTCAAGCATTTTTATCTGTACAAAATCAACATTGAATGGAGTCAGATGCAAGTCATCAAAACAGTAAATAAAGCAGAGGATATTAGAATGGCTGAAGCATTATTATTGAACAATTTAAGAAGAAGTCCTACATCATAAATGACAATCCTCCTATTAACATACTGCCTCAGTGGCTTATATAATCTTGGTACATAACAAATCATATAATCCTATAATTACTATCATAATATAAGTTCAATGAGATTGCACTAAACACAAACTAAAAATAATAATACTCAAAAGCTCTTTAGCAGAGTTTGACTGCTAAAGGGCTTTTGAGTATTATTATTTTTAATTACCATCATTTTTATTTGTTGCAATTGACAATTTATAATTAGTTTAGTATTAATGTTTGTATTTAATATTCATATAAGCTTAATAACTAATTAATTCTTTCCTTTTCTATAAAATATTCAAATTTGAAAACATTCTGTACTTCTAGTTCCGAAATGTTCTGTATTCTTGTATTCTGTTCTTTTGATTTGTAAGTGTTGAAGATAACTTCTTTAAGTCGAAAGAACTTCACAAAATGCTAATAAACTGTTATTTTGCACTTGAAATTTGGTGTTTATCATTTTATATATTTTATTATTGTTATTTCAATAAATTTTAAATTTTATGTTTGAAAAAATTAAATGAAAATTACTGATTTTATTTGTGTATTTTCCTACTATGGTCCCTTATGTCAAAGTTGTTAATTAACAATTTTGTTTCATTTTAAATTTGCTTGTTAGTAAATAATGAAGAATGATATGCAGAATATATTTTATAAATAATGCTCAACTGATTTAATAATATCAAAAATATTAAAATCTAAGCTTCAAATGACAGCAGAACGGAAAATAAAATTTTCCTTAACAAAATAAGTTTTATTGCATTACTTTCAACTCTGACCGGTCCTTTCAATCTTTCGGTCAAATCTTCAGCAATCTATACACAGCAATATAAATTTTAGAATACAATCAAAAATGCAAGTCAAAATCAAATTCAAACTGTTACTATGGAAACACTTACACAATAAATATTAAAACATATAAACCACATTTACATTAAGTTAAATATATATGTATTTAATGGAGCAGCATAGTTTGATTAAAAATCATAATATTAAAATCTTTATAACAGTACAAAAATAGTTTTCATGGAAAACTATTTTTAACTGTTATAAAGATTACATTTCCATTTATTAGTTAAAGATTATATAGATATTTAACTAATAAAGATTATAACTTAATTATATCCTTATAACAGTATATATGTTATAAGGATACAATTTAATTGTAATGCAATTAAAAAAAAAAACTGCATTATAATTAAGTTGTATATTCTGATGGTAGCTCTTCTGGGTATTGATATTGTCAGTTATATAAAGTTTTGCTTTTTATTAAAAAAGTTGTATTAATGAAACATTATTGGAGAAAATCTTTTAAAATTAAAATTTTCAAACTTGTTCATGATGATGGAGATTGGATATAATTTTTTAATTAATAAATATTAATTTGGTTTTTATTAAGTTCATCCAGACATTTGAAAGATATGGATAATGAATAGTAATATCCTCTGATGAAAAGAATTTTCAAAAAAATGTGTTTTATAAAAAAAAAAATAAAATGAAAACAATTTTTTACTAAATCGTTAAATATTATAAGATTTTTTTTAATAAACTTAATGTAACTACAACATAATATTTTTTCATTGCAAATTAACAACTGTTTAAAAATAAAGTTTTTATAATGATAGTCCCGGTATTTTTTGATCACACCTTGTATTATGCCAAAAATCAAAATGACTATAAATTTATTAAACTAACAAATGAATAACTTTAAATAATAATTTATTCTACTATTTCCATACTCCAACATAAAACAAGATAATCAGTAGTTGATATCATAAGAGAGAATTGAAAGTCACTAACAGCATGCAATTCTAACCTACTTTGCCTTCTATCTACCAGGATAGAAGATTAAATAATTTTTACAAGTTCTGTACATGGCTCATTTACATAATCTATCATGAAACAATTTCATTTCTAATTTAAAAATAATTCTTGTCATTCTCTTTATGAAAATTATTTACTGGTAATAAACTGTCAAAAAGAAACTAATCTTTAACTCCCTGAGACTTTTAATAAAATATTCTAATCTCAATACCAAGTTCTTCATGCCCCATTCTCTATATGAAAACAAATATACAAATATATAAAATACTAAAAAATAAGCATATGTATAGAAGCAATTGTGAAAAAGATTTTTGGTATAACAAAGAACCAAAAACACAAAATAATGTGATGGATTAGGAAAGTACATGAGGCAATTAAAGAAAAAGAATATGCTTTATAAATTTATAGAAAAACAGAGATAGATAGGATATTGAAATATAAAGGAATCAGGCAGAAAATTAAGAATTAAGTACACCCATACCTCGCTATATGGCCGCTCTTTATACAGCATTTCGCTCTAACGGCCTTTTTTAATTATGGCACTTTTTCGATTTACAGCCCACAATGTTTGTTATATGGCCAAAAACAATGCTGTACTGTTAGATAAAATGAAAAAAAAATGAAAATTATATTAAAAGATATCGCTAATAATAATAATAATAATAATAATAGCTCTATAATGGATTGAAGAACACTCGCTGAACTTTATTTTATATATCAATTAAGCCAAAAAGTGAAGTGAAATGATTTATACTTATAGTTAATGTTGCCAATTCCAATCAACAGAAAATCACAAAGTACTAGAGCAATAATCAGAAAATTATTATATCAAAATTCATTTTTAATTTTTTTCAATAAAGGCAATTACAAAGTCGCTAAATCACTATATCAGCAATTTTAAATTACTGTATATATTTCGTCATAAAAAAAAATATTAAAAATCAACACATCTGGCAACAGCAACGCCATGCCATTTGAAAAGGTGAGACATGCAGTCAAACTATCTAAAGGCACCGCAAAGTTTTGAAAACTTATCAGCACCTTTTGATTTGTCTGTATGAACTTATTAAATCAAAAACTTACATCGATCTAATATTTATTAATTAAAAAAATGTACACAAATCAGATCTTTCCAATTAAGTTGAATCTGATTATTTTAAATTGAGAAAAAGTGTTTTATCTTCACATTTAACTCGTTTTTGTCTAAATTTCATTTCGTATTCGACTCGTTTTTTGTCTAAACAATAAATGAACGACTAACAAATAATGTTGTTTATTTTAATAGAATTAACCAATATTTTAGTATTTTCTGCAATATATTTTTTAGTTTAACGATATTTTATAGCGGTGTATCGATTTTGATGACAATAACCAAAATTTTGATTATTATAAACGGAGTTTTCATAATGCATGTTAATATGGATGATTTGGGTCCGTAAATTTTAACAACATTTAATACAATGAAAATATTGCTATTTCCATAAATATTAAAAAAATTTTAATAAAATAAATAGTAAGCAAGCTCTTTAGTAGATAGCAGGTTTAATTTTATAAAAACCACTCAACAAAAGAAAGAAATGTTTTTATTGTCAAGTGTGTTTGCGATTACAATAAGTGGCTTCTATTGTATATACTGTACATATGTACATACATGTGATTTCTTGTTTTTTAATTTATATGTTTATTTTTTGAATTTCTGTTTATTATTACTTGAATTTCTGTTTATTATTATTACTTGTTTTGTACTTTTATTTTTAATCTTTAGTAGATAGCAGGTTTAATTTTATAAAAACCACTCAACAAAAGAAAGAAATGTTTTCATTGTCAAGTAGCTGTCTTCAGAATACTACTTGTCCTTATAGAGCTTCTAGAATACTAGCTTGTTCTTAAGCATTCTAAAGAATTTAAATTTCAAAATTATAAAAAATATTTTCTTAAAACTCAAACATAGTGTACATACATAAAACTTATGTAATTGAAATTAATAAAAGTTATTAATATTCATTTGGTGTGGGTAGAAAATGAAATATGAGACATCCTGACATTAAAATGCTAAAGAAGCATTTTCAACTAACAAATTAGTCATCTTCAACTCTCTCTTTTACATCTTTAAAAGCATTTTTTCAAGAGAATATATTTTTTGTCTTTTTGGAGCTAATTTTGTATTCTTACAATACAAATTTATAAAGCAAGCTTGTAGACTATAATTTTGAATGATATTCCTCTAATTTTTCAGTTATGAATTCTGCATATTACTTGAGAGACTTTTTATAGATATGTATATGTTATGGTAAAAATGATTAATTGGTGATAACAAATGTTAATTGAAAGGATTTTTATTACTGCTTAATAAGTAGGTACATGATACAATTAATTTTTTAAAAAGCTGGTGGATTTTTGCTTAGGACAATGACTAACGCAGTTTTTTAAAAGTTTCATAATAAGGAGCGCAGAGTTTTTCAATGCCTCTCATGAAGTGTTCTTATACTTGATTCATTTATAGGTTGTTCTCTTGCAAGCAATGAAACACGTATACTATTTTTCAACTTATCTAAAATTTCAATTTTCTGAGATAATGCCAAAACTTTGTGTTTTTTTTGCTGCTTTATCATTCGGGACCATAAATTTTGATAACATTAAACGTTTGATAACAATATCTGTGATTACAATAAGCAGCTTCTACTGTATATATATGTGCATATGATTTCTTTTGTTTTTTAATTTATATGTTTATTTTTTTAATTTCTGTTTATTATTGCTTGTTTTGTACTTTTATTTTTATGTAAGCATTTTCATAGGAAATAGAAAGAATAAAATGCTTTATGAACTAAAAACTATAATTTTTTATAAAAAATTGGAAAAGATCGATTTGAATTTGTATCAAAATAATTGATTCGTTATACAGCTTTTTGCTTTACAGCCAACTTTTCCGGAACATATCTAGGCAAAATAATTGATTCGTTATACGGCTTTTCACTTTATGGCCAACTTTTCTGGAACGTATCTAGGCCATAAAGCGAGATATGGGTGTAAGGCAAATATCAGTATCCAATAACTTTCATAAAAAAATTTCATTCAGAAAAGTATTTCAGATTCACAAAGACAAGCAAAGCATTTCACAATGCCAACAGCATCATATGGTAGATTTTAGCTATGAAAATTTCTGCATTATACTCTTTATTAAGAATACATATGAAAAAGCTATAATAAAAAATGAAATGTCTTATGGAAAAATTGTTGTTTGCAATGTCAATGAGTTTTACATCAATTATTTGAGCAGAGTCCATCTTTTCAGAATAGATAAATCATCGTATGCCATTCAGAATGATAAATTGCAGTATTTAACAATATCTAATATTTAATGCCCTTATTTAACATATAAGAACAGATATATAATACTGAGAAACCAATGTAGAGTGGATGTAAAGAATACTGGAATTATTAAGGAGGGACTAGAAAACAGGACTTTGAATTAATAGATTAAAAATGAAATTTTTGATGAATATCTTTAAAAATTTATTTAAAAATGTTTAATTTTTTATTATTAAAAATAATAATAAAACATACCTTATATGACTGAATTGAAGTACCATAATCTCCAATTTTGACTTTAAAAGGATTTTCAGTGACTAAACAGTTTCGTGCTGCTAGATCACTATTATTATATACAAATAAATTTAAATATTTTAATAACAATCTTCAGAATTTTTCATTAAAATAAAATATTTGTATTATATACAACTAAATGCTGGTTAATTATAAAATGTTTAAAAATATGCATGATCAAATACAACAGCTTTTATTCATATTTAGATTTGGTGTAGTTTTAACTTAATTTGAACTTTAACCTTAATTTTAACTTTAATTTTATCCTTACAATATAAGAATTTTATTCTTTATTAAATAACTAATTAAATACAATTTACTGTAAGATATCTCAATTTATGCCTCCTAACAAAACACTAAAAAAAATGATAATCATGCAGAATCTATATCATTGCATTCTTTTCAATATGTTGTTTTGATTCATTCTTATTTGTTGATGAAGCAAATTTAGATGCAGGTAAATATAAAATTTTATAATATCACAATGCATACTACCATCAGATGTAGGTGTATAAAAATAATACAAATAAAGAGAATTAAAGTATAAAAAATAGAACAAATATTTTTTATTCTTTTACAAAGTTTAGAACAACATTACTTATTTTTTACTTTCTTATAGGAAAGAACACTAACTGTAACAAGTGAGTCAAATTTAGTAATTGTTTATATATATTTTTAGTCTGCATAAAAATACAATTGTTGTATTTTTATCCAGACTAAAAAATATCCAGATATATTGATATATTTGTACATGAATAAATTTCAGGTATATATATATCAATGTGATTATTCATTTATTGGTATGACCTGGTATGACTTCCATAAATTTCATTTTAAGGAAAATGTATTCCTTATTATTATTTTTTATACAGAACAAATATATACTGTATTTGCAAATTACAAGTGTAAATAGTGTCTTATGGATGAATAGAGAGTAATAATGTAGCAAATTCTATCAATGCTATATTCCATGTGATTATTAATGATAAAAATGCAAATTTCAGTTTTATTTGTTTTTCTGCCAATTTTATAAAACTTTTATATGCCTAAAATTAGCTTATCTATAAAATATTTAATGCATTCATTAAGAATACAAGATTATAAACATAACAAATATTACAACTGAAAATATTTAAAATTTTTTGAAAGAATTTCAGTTATAAAAATAACATTTATGTAACTATCTTATATTCTTAATAAGTACATTATAATATGCTTAGTGTAAAAAATTTAAAATTTTTAAACAGAAAAAAAACAAAAGTGAAAATATTATATTTATTATTTTAGTGAAATATAAAATAAGAGTGAGTCCTTGTTTAATATTAGAGCTAGATTCTTGAAAATTTCAACATTAATTGAAATCAAAAACTTCAACAACTTTCAGAATATAAATTTTCAAAAGGGTGAATTCCATATTCCAATTATAGGCTCTGAATGAAGAGTCAATGTGTTTGCACCCAGTTTATCTGGTCAAATATCTTGCATATTGTATACTTTAATTAATATATTGTTCATAGACAATATTATATACTTCAGTTAGTGCTCATATAAAATATGGTTACCTTTTTTCTACAATTATAGGTTTTCACTTAGTTCTCTCTCTATTATGAATAGAAATGTAGGACAACACGCTTTATTTTATTTTGATACCTTAAAATTTTTAATTTTTTAATTAATTAATTTATTTTTTGCTGATGACATAATAGCAAAACAATGTTAAGTGAAGAAATGTTAAATGAGAATCCATTGTACATAAATGCATCTTATATATTTTTAAAAAATATAGATCATTAGAAATTTTGTATTAAAAAAATATATCAAGATTTGTTACATTATTATTGCTTTTACACTTCTCATAAAATATTTTTAAATGTATAACCATGATGGGAAAGTATGTTAATGGTGATTATGATAGAATATACAATACTAAATACAACACAATACTATGTATAGGATATACAATACTAAAATTTAAGATTTCTTGACATATTTATATCAATATATTTGATTTTAAATATCATGATATTGATATGACACAATTCATGCAATATTTTTTTCCTTTCAGTCTTGAAAAAGATGTCATATCATAAAATGTATATTAAATAATTATCATACTCCACCCTGTCCCAGGAATATTTGATTCAAAATTTTTGTTAGAAAATTATTTTTGCAGCTTACATAAAAATTCAGTTTATCATCCCATTATTTATAAAAACTGAGGAATACCTGCAATTGGCAACAGTAATTTGAGATATACAGAAATACTTTCTACAAATGTCTGTAGACTGTGTGTGTGTGTGTGTGTGTGTGTGTGTGTGTGTGTGTGTGTGTGTGATCCATATAACTTCATTTTTCAAAAAATTACTGTATTGATTTTAAACAAATTTGATAAATATTTGGTAATATTGCAAAAATTGCTATTAGCAGATTTACTTTGTTCAATGAAACAAAATAATAAAAGAAAAACAAATTTATTTATAAATGTTTTTTTTATGAATTTTTGAATTTTAGGATTATAACATCAATTTTCTCTATTAATATTAGAAATATGAAATATCGGTTAATGTCATTAGAAGCAGTTATATATTCTCTAGAAAAAACTTCTTAGCAAATTTTATCATAAAATATAGCAATAAAATTTTAAAGTTGAAATTTCACAGAAATTAAAAGTTTTCTGAAATCAACTCTAAGGATTTTTTAAAATTTATTGTAATGAAAAGAAAATATTTCTGTACTAATTGGTTTATATATATTTAGAATTAAATTAAATTAAATTATTATAATATTTAGAATTACATTAAACTATTTTTCTATAATATAAAGCCAATTTTATAATAATTGTTCGAATAGATGACAATATGAATCAAATTTGTTAGATTTGAATATTTTAGTCATTAACTGGTAGCCAATGTGATTTATAAAATTTATTATACAGATCATATTGACTACCATAAAAATATAAATAAATAAATTAATTAAATTTTAAATTAAATTTTTTGTGTATTTTTAAATGCAGATATTTATAAAGATACAGGAAAATCTTGAAAACAGACAATATCCTGTACATGAAGAAAACTCAGTTACTTTAGTTATTAAAATATTCAAATTTTATATATTTCATCATTATAAAAAACTTACGTATGAATAAAATTTTTTTCATGCATATATTCAAGTGCTGATGCAATATTACAACAAATATGTAATATAATTCCATCTTTTAGCAGAATCGGATTGTTCTGATGTTGAAGCAAATAACTTTTCAAATCCTGAAAATAAAAAATATACATAAAATTAAATCACTATTAAGATTACTTTTAAATTTGAGATGAATTTATATAATAAAACAAAATTCATTTAATTATTACTAGCAGACCCATGCCCGGCATTGCTCGGGCAGTTCATGGCATTGTACTTAAGTTTCTCTCTCTCTTAAATTATAACCTTTTAGATGACTTTCAGGATTTTATTCAATGTATTCTGAAAATCTTTCTGATATAGATATGTTTTCTATTTGAAACACATGTCTTTTCTTATATTCACTTATTTATCTTTCTTTCTCTATTAGAATTCTATCAATTTGTTCGATCTTCTAATGTTTCATTTTCTCGAATTAAATACAAATTTTTCAATAGCAGGAATTAATCTACCTAAATAATTCTTTTTCATGGCATTATGATATTTATATAACTATACAATGTACAAAAACTTTATATCAAAACAACACATGAAATGATGTAGTTTCAAACCAAGAGCATCGAAAAATACATGAATTAATCTCAAATGCAGATTCTTCTACATAATAAAAACTTACAATAGTGAAAATCATGAAATAAAATAATAATTGACTGAAAAAAAGGTAATAGATTAAATAATAAATCAGTAGCAACATAAATAATTCGATAATTTTTATAAAATTCTATTATTTTAAGTCAAATTGTTGTATTGCTATGGCAATGATGATTCGTTTCTCTATACGTGGTAATGATAGTGATTATCTTAGGCTGAATTTCCTAATGCCCCTTATCTTGCCTTATAATTGAACATACACACACAGGTATTTAGATTTATATGTATAGATATTATACGAGGCCAGTAGCAACATAAATAATTCGATAATTTTTATAAAATTCTATTATTTTAAGTCAAATTGTTGTATTGCTATGGCAATGATGATTCGTTTCTCTATACGTGGTAATGATAGTGATTATCTTAGGGTGAATTTCCTAATGCCCGTTATCTTGCCTTATAATTTAATTAGCTGAATTTCCTAATGCCCCTTATCTTGCCTTATAATTGAACATACACGCACAGATATTTAGATTTATATGTATAGATATTATATATATATATAGGTGCTGCGAATAACACATGGTCATTAAGCCTAACCAAAGTTTAACTTAAGTATATTAGGCTAAATAAAATAATGTAAGCTATAATCAATAGAAAATTAGAGAAAGATTTAAAAAAACCTTAAAAACCTTTAATATGAAATCTGAAGTTCAATAATTTACCGAAATAATATACAGTACAATACTCGATATCCGCCATTAGAAGCAGTCTCATTGGGTTATAATAGTCACGTACAACAATCACATGTCCATTATGAGCCAATGAGACTGCTCAATTATCAAAGATACGATCATAGCAATCCAATGATATTAGCTAGCTAACATGTCACGTGGTCAGTGTAACCCAATGAGATCGTTCAAATAACATTGATCTTCCATCTTTGATCTTTATCAAGTAATTTATGCCAATTTATAATTAAAAAAACAAATTTCTAATAATCAATACCTATCTTCAAATCTCCCTACCTAATTCCCTTAACAAACAAAAATTGTTTCATAAAAATTCATTCAGCCGTTCTTGTGTTATAAGTGTACATGCATGCTCAGGCATTTCAGATTTATAATATGTATAGATATAGCACATTTTTATTATTTTTTTTAGGATGTAGAACCATGAAATAATAAATAGCTGATACAAAATCATAAATTTTTCATTCAGATTTACTAACTTAATAATTAAACAGTAATCATATTTGCTATATTTTAGACATAGGATATTAATATAAAATATATCAAGATTTAAAGTATTCTTTGTTCTACAATATAAATTTTAAAATATTTCAACTAATATAAAATTTCATGGATGCTTAAACAAATATCTTGAAAGATACCTAAAGAACCTCTAAGAGAAAACTATTATATAGCTTTTAATAATATGACTGGCATAAAATGCATTAATTTTGTGTTAATTGATCATTTTCTGATTTATTAATTAATACAAAGTGTGCTGGAAAGTAATGAAATTAAGTCTAGAAAAAATATTTGATATACTGGTATTTTTTTTTGTTAAGACAGACTAATCATCTACCAAACAGTACTGATTAAAATAGTTCTGATTAGTTTATCATGACTTATATGCATAGGTTATAAAACTGTTTATGATACTTATAAATTTTTCGTTGCTTAAAATGGAAAAAAGAATTTTTTTTATTATATTGATAACTTTAGGTTTTGAAATGATTTTATCATTTATAAAGTAGAGAGAGATGAATTCTTATCTCAATTCAGAGTTCTTAAATATTTTAAGTGATTTAAAAATTGCTATTAATGAACAAATAAAAAAAAGCTAATATCTATTTTTTTTTAATCATCAAGAAATATTAACAATTTGACAATTAAATCCATATAGCACACAGATTATGCAATTGAGGGATGAAATCAAATCTGTATTGACATAGGAATTTAAAATTTTACCTAGTGTAAGAAACCTGGTAAAATTTATTAAAAAATGGGATTCATCTAGCTGATCTTGTTACTTAGCTAAAGCAGAGTATAACTATTATCATTTTAGTGCCAAAATTTTAATGTTTGATAAATTGTTTTAATATAATAGGAAAATTCAAATACAGGAATTTCCTGATTTATGTAAATATAAGTTTGTATAAAAAATTTTGATGTATAAAAATATTTAAAAAAATAGCTTTATAATTTAATATACATTTACTCTATACTATCACAATTTTACATTGTAGTATTGCAGCAATAGTTATAATAATACTGTAACATGCAATGAAACATTGAATGATGAAACATTGGTATGATAGTTAACATAAATACTAATAATTTTACTTTTGCTAGTTAATCATCAATACAAAAGTTATTTATGCTATAAAAACAATTGTATTGATAATATGATGCAATTTACACATATATCATATTACAGTACACTGTTTCGCTCTAACACAATTTGAAAATTTCAGAAACCCTCATATAATACAGTACTTTTATAACACGGTTTTTACTTAACACATTTAGAAAATTATGTTTACTCTCCTACAACACAAAACATTTTCATTAATTTTTGTAAATCTGTACTAGACATACACAATTCACACACAAAATGCAATCATTGGAAAATACTTTGCTTTTTATAATTAATCATAAATGCAATTTGGCTAAATTTGCCATGAGAGAACAATATGCAGTCCATTTTTGATTTCAATTTGAAACTGAGTTAATTGGCAACAATTGAGTATTTTGTATTCCAAACATTCAGTTCTTGGATAAAAAAGTTATTAGTTTTTATTCTTCAATAGAGAAATGTGAAGAAAAACTTTTTCATTCGTAATTTTTTTTTTTTGTATATGTTAAGGAATGATTGTTTTGTAGCAGATTAGATTACAGATTTTGTAAAGAGTCTAGCGGATTGTAGCAGGTTAATTACAAATTTTGTAAAGAGAGCAGAATCACAAACTTTAAATGCATAAAAAAGTTCAGAAAGTGAAGTTAATATTGCTAAAGAAAAAATGTTCTCGTTTAATGAAAGAGTGGTAAGGAAGATATAATTATTAAATGATTATTATTTATATAGGCTATATACTTTTTTTCTTTTCTTTTTTACGTATATTGTTTTTTTAGGGTCTTACATATATATATTTTTTCTTTGTGTTTGTGCTATTAATCTTTAACACTCCAATGCCTGGTCTCCCGAGACAAATGCGCTCCGTCTTGTACTCCTGGTACTGGTCTCCCGAGACAAAATTTAAAACTTAATAACTTCGTAATTTTTGCGTAAATCGAGAAAAAATGGTTAAAATCTCAAATTCTATCATATTTTCCATATTTCTATCGTATTATTCAAAAATTTGATTTTCCGTCGATATTTTAATAAATTTTTAATTAACCCTTTAATTCGAACCCAATCCGAATTAATTAATATAATTGTGATCTTTGCACTCCCCCAAAATCAAGAACAGTTTGTCCAAATTTTTCCGACTTCAAAATCATGTTCCACATTTCCATCTTAGTTTATCCTTACTTCTTTCTACAGATATCTTGATTCAGTAAATTAAAATTTGGGAAAGTTTGGCCCATTCTAAATAATACGATTTTAGTGGCCCCTTATAAATAATATGATTTTAGCGCTTTCTCACACATAAAATCCTACAGATATCTTGATCCAATTAATTATAATTTGGGAAAGTTTGGCACATTCTAAATAATACGATTAGCGCTTTCTACCACACAAAATTCAAAGTTTGGCCCCTTCTAAATAATACAATTTTAGCGCTTTTTCACACACAAAATTCAATAAATTAGTTTTATTTAAAAATTTATAAATTTTAACTTATCAGCGAAACAAAGTGATCTATACCATACTTGACAATCGAAGCGGAAGTCGGCGTCCTAGATTCTGGCGGGAAATATCTAACGGTTTTTCGAAATCAGCTGATTGTTTGTTTATATTAGTTATATTTTAAATGTAACACAAAAATTTAAACAATACAATTATTTTTGTGTTATCTGCAGTCGAAACAAGTAACTAGTA
>AYEL01089493.1:0-22765 GCA_000484575.1 Olivierus martensii | reverse complement strand
GGCATTTTTTTTTTTTTTTAATTTGAGGAACGTTAAAGGTTAATATTCTTAATAAAAATTAAATTTCTTATGTGGAATTAAAGTTATTTGTTTTTAATTGGTTTTGGAACATAACTCTTCTTTTTGTATTGGCTCCAGGTCTTATATAACACAGTTTCACACAACACAGTATTTTGTAGAACCTATCTATTGTGTTATAGGAGGGGTACCTGTAATTATATTTCCTGCCTTGTATCTCCTACTTTGTTTCTATAATTAACAAGATTTTCATATGTAATATTGCAACTACAGATATTCCATCTTTCATATTATCTTCATAATCTTTGATCTGCTCAATAGTCCTATAATCTTTTCACAAAATTTCATTATCACTCTTATGAACTGTTTCAGTTAATGTTCAGTAATTGTTTTTAACATTGGCTTTATGTTCTGCAATACATATAAGAGCATTATATTATTGTACTGTTACATAATGTGGAGTCCAGAAAACTGTAATAAAATAATTTAATATATATTTTAATTGATAGAATTTTATAGTTATTAAAATTAATTTCTGAATAAAAATTGTATATGTTTGGCAAAGCAGAAGGATCAATTTCATCAAACAACAATGAAACAAGATGGCCTTCTACTAAACAATAAGAGAATATAACACTCTCTTATTAAATAAACAAAAGATAAGTTCATTTTTCAAAAAGAAAGGACATGAGAGACGATCAAGACAGAGCAAAAAACCCTTTCCAAACAGAAGGTGCGAAAATGTAGAGCGTAAAAAATGAATCTGTCCCCCATCCCATCGGTGATCATCCGATGAGATAGGGTATGAAGACATAAAAAAATAATGGAGGAATGACATAATTTCTTATTTACTCCCTCTCCCAGGTATGATCTCCGGGTCAGATAGCTCTCTCTAGCAAAGTATGTTAATATCATTTTTTTACCCTCTTTTTTGAATAAATATCTGAATCAATTCTCCTATCCTGGATCCCTGTGTCACTTACTCGCGACCCTATTCGAAAATATGTAAAAATTTATCAATATATGTATTTTTACTCAGTCATCTGCCACAGGATTCTCACACTGGTGTCAGAAATGAGATTGTTGAATGATAAAACCCAAGACACCAGTCTACATATGTTGCAGGACCCTCACACATGCTCAAATTACTGAATTATTGAACTGTTTAAATGCTTAAATTATAACAGTATGATGTATTTATATATATACTGTATATATATAAATGTATTTATACATATAATGATATATTTATTATAAATATATAATTAATACAAAATTTATAACTAAACAACTAATAAAATTAAATAATCATTACTAATAAAAATTTATTTATTGATTTAATGTAAAAAATAATAGCTTTTTAAATAAAATTAACACTTACTATTGTACAATATTCTAGAATAATTAAAAATGGATCAGATTCCAAACATTGTCCTAATAACTGAAGAATATTAGGATGATGTAAATCTCTAAATTCAAAAGAAAAAATAATTAATAAAAGTAAAAGAAATTTAATAAACACAGCTTATTGTAAGTATACAAATGGATAGTATAACTGATATATAATTATAAAGTAAATTTCAAATAAAGTTTTTTCATTAAATATAATTTTTTTAAATTGCTTCTAAACTCTTAGGCCGGCCGCAACATAGTCGATGGCATTGACTGCGATCTGACGTCAAATGCGATTTCTCTAGTCACGTGACCATTTCATAAGATGTCGATGGATGCAATCTTCGAAGAGATTGTCAAATGTCACTCATGACGTTGTTTTCACAGCCAATTAACATTTTTTGAACATCTGTCAACATTTTTCGATCATTTGTTTACCTATCGAATAATGCCGATGTACAGAGAAGACATCAATGCTGGTGGCTTCCATTGCACTGCATATTTATTTTATCTTTATATATTGTATATATATATATTATTAGTGAGCTGTTCGAAAAAGAATAAAATTATGACACAAACAAAAAGGTTTGTTTTTTTTTTCTTAATTTCAATAATGATTGAATTTCTCAATTCTAGTAGAATGAATAGTTGTTTTATTCTTCAACCAAATATTTGTTAGCATTTAAAACAATGCCATTTACCTTTAGATAATGTGAATTTTTCTTCCTATATAAATTTTATTATTGTTATTGTTTAAATTTTTGATTCAAATTACGTCATTAAATAATAAAAATAAACTTTTACATACTAACCAAACCTCAAGGGAACTTTTAATCCAAATCCTATACTAATCAGCCATATTTAATCCCTTGATTTTTTTTTTTTAAATGTCATAAATGTGAATCATTGTAAGTCGAGGACTGCATGTACAGCTCCGGCCAAAAAGTTTGTCACCTCACCGAATATGTTCAGCTTCCTTACAATACTCGGCTTCAGCATGCAGTAGTTTCCTCAACAATGTAGGCACTAATGTGCTGGCAGAGGGATTGTCCATTATGCAGTTTGCTAGCAGCGAGAGAACTATGACGTGTTTAAAATGAATATTAAAGTTTTCATAGAAAACGTATGTCGGACTAATATTATGGCTTTCGTAATAGATAATAAAAAACCATGTGCGATATGGAAAAATGATAATTTTCCCTGAAATACTAACAAAATGCAGGGATGAGGATGACGTAGTCAAATGGTGTGCTATGATACTGAAGACAATGCCTTGTTCCATCACGAAAGGAATTAGAGAGTTGGTAATCCACCAATGAGAAAATGGTGTTTCGGTGAATGAAATTGCTGAAATGCTGGACATCAGTAGGAGAACTTATTAGGATATGCAAATATCCCTCTCCCTCGTCAGGGGCTGTGCAGGGAGGGAGGTCATCCATATACTGCATACTCACTCAATATAAGTTTATTTTACATGTTTGCTTTAAGAACAACAATTTAATAACCTGTCTTTATTGGGCTTTCCTGCACAAGTTCATTAAGCAGCCAGAAGCCAGCATTGTGGGCTGCTTAGCATCAGTAAATTTCATCCTACATTTTCTGCAGATGTCTTTACGAATCAACTGGAAATTGTAGGACATTTAGAAGAGACACTTAGCAATAGCTAGAGAGGGTTCGGGCCTCTTAACCAATACAGATACGAATCGGCGACCTGTTAACTATTCAAATGCTCCGAGTGGCACTAGCAAACCGTTGTAATTAATTAAAAACACAACTATCAGGTTTTGTAATGGTCAATACGGGTAAAATTTCGACATAATAAAATGTTTAAAATGAGACTCTTTGGCAAGAAAATAAATAAAAATTATCTGCTAATTAGACTTGATTAATTTAAATATATTCACGATTTTCAATACGGAGCCGATTTAACCCTTTAACTTAAGCCGCTATAAATATTAACAACATATTTAATTTTTAAAGTCTGTATTTTCTAATCCTGGGTAATACTGCTATTTGCGGAACTTCTATTTGAACACTTCTCTTCACTTCTCTTCACTTTCTCTTCATTAGTACAGTCAAACGTCTGTCAACTTTCGGGCAAATATGACAACAACTCTACAACAGCGCTATCTATAGCTGTGACGTCATCGCCGCCATGACACTGCAATCTGGGGACCGGCCACTTCCCCATCTAACTACTTATAATGTACATACTTGCAAGGATTTATTACGAGTATAAAGCTGACGTCATCGCCGCCATGACACTGCCATCTGGGGACCGGCCACCTCCCCATCTAACTACTTATAATGTACGTACTTGCAAGGATTTATTACGAGTATAAAGGATCGTTTATACAAGAGACGTTTTGTTATTTTCATGTTACATTCATTTCTATAACTGCTAGTAATATCATCATTTATGGAGTTGGATTTCTTTTTGTTCTTAATTTCCTTTGTGTCCAATTACTTGAAACTTTCCTTGAAGAGCATATAGAAAAATTAGAAAAAGAAATCATTTTGGACACTAAAGTTGTACTTAATAAATTGTCCGCAATTTTCATTTTTATCAGAAGAATGGATACAATTTTCCAAAATATATTAACATTGGCACTGTTATTGTTGTTGTTATTTTATGCAGTTATTCAGAGCCGTAACTAGAGTACGCAGGGCCTGTGGCAAGAGTCAAACTTGCTCCCCCCATTTTTCATTTAAAGATAACAATACTGAAACTGACTCATCTCCATCAAAATGAGTTGATTTTGAATCTGCTGTAAGATATTTGTTTGAATAAGGTACAAATCCCTTTTATTACTTTTCTTTAGGCCTTTCCATGAATTTTCACTGAAGAGGCAGAAACCTAATGAGTCATTGTAAACTTTTACTTTATCGATAAAAATAGGCCCCTTCTTGATCTGGCGCCTTTGTTTAGGGTATAACTTGGCCGCTCTTACCCATGAATTATCTAAGAAATAAAATGAAAGAAAAACACAATCCCCTTCTTGATCTGGCGCCTTTGTTTAGGGTACAACTTGGCTGCTCTTACCCATGAATTATCTAAGAAATAAAATGAAAGAAAAACACAACGCTATGTTTGCGAATGTTTATCGAAAAAAGTCATTTGCTCCAAATAACGAGATCAATTAAAAAATTTGCGTCCCTAATCAAGCAGCGCCCTAGTTAAGGCCCTGCAGTGATTTAACATTGATTCTTTTATGTTTAAATAGAAACAGTTGCTAACGTATATATGCATCCGTGGTCATACCGATAATATTGGATGGACGCACTTTTGCATCCATGGCAGTCAAAGATTATTACAAAATGCGTATTTATTGATAAGCCTTACTTATTTATACATAAAAGCCATAGTTTGAGAAATATCCAATTAAGCCCCGAACTAACTGAATTCGGCCTTCGTTGAGAATCACTGAATCTAGAGATTATGAAATGAACGACTTTTTCTATAAATATTCTATGGAACTGAAGATGCAATTTACATCTTCCACGTTTATTCTTATAAAACATAGCAATAATTATAAATGAAGTTATTTTCATTCAATTTTTTAAACGATTTAACAATAATTTTAAATAAGCGCTGCAGAAAAATTATAACTTACGATTAATTTATTAATTACTTATTTGAAATTATGCTGTATTTCGCTTAATTATAAGAAAAATGCTCTTACCATCAATGAGAATCAAACTCGCGAAAATTACTAAGAAACTAACGAAAATCTCCATTCTTCTTCTATTTTTGTCTAAATGTGCACTGCGAATTTATTGAAAGAAAGCTGATAAAACTAATAATGTAAATATTGTATAGTATAATATTCAGATAACGAATGCCTTAACCAATGTGGGATCAACCATTATAGACAATAGACATATGATGTTTGGAAAAAATGGTAGAATCTTTTATTTAAGCAGTAATTAACTACATTAAACTGGAATTTATTTGTGCTCAGAACAAATAAATAAAACTGGAAAGAATTAATTGCCTAATTTCTGAATATGTCTGCGAATTTGAAAAAAATCCTTAATTTATTGTCACTGTTTAAGACGGAGAATGTAATAGAGTTGTAACAATAAATGACGTAGGAGGGAGATAGTTATGGAAATGCAACGTTACCCTATAAAAATGGTTAAAGTTTTTACATCACTATGATTAAAAAATTTTTATAGTTATAGAGATATTTTATAAGATGCGTTAAAGGTTAATATATATTGTATTGGATTAAATTTGTTATAATTTTTATTCATATAATTTAAAAAGATAAAGCTGTAAATGTGTACTGATAATGATGAACTAAAGTTATAGAATTTTATATATGAAATTACATTTATTTTTCAAAAAATGAAATTTATAAGGAGGATATATTTTTGAGGCATGCATATAATTTCAGAAAATGATTTCAATTTATGATAAACATAAACTGAAATCATTTTCTCCACAGAAACACAGTATTTTATGATTAGGGTGTTGCTTCTGTAATACAAATTAAAATAAAAATAATAAAAGTTTTATTAAAATGCTTAGGAAAACAAAATGAAAATATGAAATTATGGATAAATAATTAGAAAATCAAAGTTGCACTGAAAAGAAGTGTTGATATAATTTGTACATACTGTATAACACACAACTCAGAGGCTAAAAATAGACAAAAAAATGAATACATAAAAAAGCTAGGCATTGTGGGTACTGTTTGTATGCAACAATTGCACTATTTATGAGAAAGTTATCTCAATAATAGTGATTTTTTCATACTGTTTCCTGATGTTATTTTTAATTTGCATAAATTATAAGTAAATTATAATTCATCATTCTTCTTCCTGATAATATTAAAAATAAAAAAAATTATGGCTCTACAATAAAAAATTTCATTTAACACTGAAATATACTGTGTGAAATAAAATTTTTCCTGTATTTAGAGCTGTAAATATTTGTTTTTAAAAAATTATATAATTCTGATTATTATTTTAGACTATTATTATTAGTTTAAAATATACAAACCTAAAGAGACAAACTTCATGTAAAAAATATATATGTTCTGAAGGTGTTGCATCTTCTTTTAATATTTTTACTATCACTTGCGATTTTCTTTCATTTGTAGTAATATTCTGTGCTTCTCCTTTCACAACTTGTCCAAACCAGCCAGTTCCCACTTCTTGAAGATATTGTAATTTACTGCGTGGAAAGTTACAATGTGGTTCTTCTGAAAAAGTTCATGCAAAATAAAGATAATATATATATAATTATTGAAATTAGAAATAAACTGAGAAAATGAAAAATCAGAATTAAGATAGCATTAATAGAATTCATTAAATATTATAAAGTAATAACCCAAAACAGTTTGCTTTTGATTTTCATAAAGATAAGTTTATACATTAATTTATATATTTTAAATTTTTATCAATATGAATGTTGCATATACAGGGTGAGTTTTTTTATCTTGAGATAACGAAATATCTTAATTGGATCTCATTATTTCGGAAAAAGTTGTGGACAAAAGTTATTGGGTCTCGAAGGGGCAATCAATTGGTGACCTTTTGGGTTTCAAAGGGGCAATCAATTGGTGACCTTAAATCTGACCTTGACCTACAGTGTCATTTGAGGGTCAACTTCAATGTCATTTGAGGGTCAAGTCTGTTTTTTTAAATGGGAAGACCTACTTTTGACCCCGGTAATGGAAAAAGCGGAAAATTTCACAATCGGATATACCCTTGAATTTCAGGTTTAGATCAAAGATCAAGGTTATTTGCAGGTCAAAAGATTTTTCCGAAGGGAAACCATATCAAGGTTATTTGCAGGTCAAAAGATTTTTCCGACGGGAAACCATAATTTTTATCACATTTTTTAATCACCTTATTACTTTGACCTTTAAAAGCATTAACTACTTTTAGCACTACCCAGGAGTAATAACATGGATGTAATAGTTTTCTGCTCCCTTTGGGGTGCTTGATTTCAATGAATCACCTCGCCTCTCACTATTGTGAAATTAAACGGAAACACATATTTTTAATCCCATTTTCAATGCATTTTTCAACAAATGCATTGAAGTGGAAGGGCATCGTTTTGAACATTTGTTATAAAATGTTTCCCCAAAACCAATAAATCAAGCAACGGTGAGAAGTAAAGTGATGCACCGAAAACAACCAGCTCTGATAGTGAGAGGCGAGGGGATTCATTGAAATCAAGCACCCCAAAGGGAGCAGAAAACTACTACGTCCACGTTGATACTCCTGGGTATTGCTAAAAGTAGTGAATGCTTTTAAAGGTCAAAGTAATAAGGTCATTAAAAAATGTGATAAAAATTATGGTTTCCCATTGGAAAAATCTTTTGACCTGCAAATAATCTTGATCTTTGACCTAAACCTTAAGGTCAAGGGTATATCCGATTGTGAAATTTTCCACTCTTTCCATTGCTGGGGTCAAAAGTAGGTCTTCCCATTTAAAAAAACTGACTTGACCCTCAAATGACATTGAAGGTCAAGGTCAGATTTAAGGTCACCAATTGATTGCCCCTTCGAAACCCAACAACTTTTGTCTACAACTTTTTCCGAAATAATGAGATCCAATTAAGATATTTCGTTGTCTCAAGATAAAAAACTCACCCTTGTATATAACTTCTTATAATTTATATTTTTTCACTTTTTTATTAAATTCTTTTAGAAAATGTCTTTATTAAATAATATGAAAATAATAAGAGGTAATACAAGACTATAATTTATTTCAGTATACCACTGTGTCGTGGCATAGTAATATATTGCGAAACCTTTGACGGTGTGCTGCGAAAAATTAAGAATGAATTGTATGTATGCATGTATGAAGAATTGTATGTGTACAATTGTATGAATCATATATATTAATAGTGAAACGTGGTTGGCTGGATATCTCTTTTGCAGTCGAACCACTGTACAGATTCTTATAAATAGGATACCGGTATCGTTAGAAAAATCTAACACTCGAATTTCTGCGGCAGTCAAAAATTTTTGTCGTTATTCATAATTTAAAAATTAAAGAATAAAAATAAAAATTATAGTTTATCTAAAAAGACAAAATCCGTAGGTGGTGCTATAACTTAATACGGGCCGCTATTTAATGATTCCGTGTACTAATAAGTCTGTAATCTGAATATAATAAATAAGAATAAATATAATAATCTGTTAATAAAAATAGGTTGTTAAATCTAAATTATTTAAAATATTTAGGTGTGCCGCCAAATTTTAAACTATTAAAATGTGTTCCTCAATAGAAAAAAGGTTGAGAACCACTGATTTATTTAAACCCCCAATATTGGCTTTTAAAAATTCGGTTATGTATAGACTATCAAAAATATCTATAAATTTTTTGTTAATTTATATTTAAAATATTTTTATTTATAAATAAATGAAATTTTTAATGATTTTTAAAATTGACAAATAACACATAATTACCCAAATACTGTCACTCTAGCTTAGCCGCGACCATCAACGCAAATACGCGTGCGCTAACTGAACAAGTCCAGTGACAAAATAGGGATGATAGCTTCGCACATGGATGCTTTCAAACGCAAAAACTGAAGTTGAATGGAAGTTTATTGTAATGTCGAATGCTAAATGATTAATTAAAATTGAATGTAATCGCACATGGATGTTTTCAAACGCAAGATATAACTGAAGTTGAATGGAATTTTATTGTAATGTCGAATGCTAAATGATTAGTTTCGACGTTGGAAATACTGTAGTATATTTAACAGAACTAAATATGAATATTATTCAATATTCCCACCCGTCATTATACCGACTGCGACTCTTCCTTTCGCCACTCATCCACCTTAGCTAGGCGCGGCTTTCGTGGACGGACAATATTTTTATATTTTTTAGGAAATAAATCCTTAGGAAACTATATCAAATATACTGTATACTGAAACTAATCGCTTAGCAATTAATAATATCATCATCAATATTTATTAAATGAATCCAAACATTTCTTAATAATAAATGAGAAAAACGTTTTAACATAATAAGATTCGCCGATAGCTTAACACCAGGTACATTATAAAATATAATTATTGCATATATGAAGAATTTGTATTTATTGAATAAATTTAGAGGTGAATACTCAGAAACTCTAAATGAAATTAATACTCATCAGATTATTTTAATATTCTGATTAAAATTGTAAATTTTTTTTTTAAACAACGAAATCGTTTTTAGATCATTTAAAGTGATGCTACTTTCGTTTTTATGGAGATTCTGAATCTATAAAAATAAATGAAAACACTAAAATAAAGAATAGTGCGACTATCAAAACTTTTTACGAGAATGTAAGTAACTAGTCAACAGTGATAACATCGAATTATTACAAAAAATACAGTAAAAATAAATGAACATGATCATCGAAAAACAGTAAATGATTTTCTCCATTCTAGAATAATTGATCAGGAATTGAATAATAATTTTATGTATGATAATTTTGTCGGCAATATCTTACCTTTGTTATAAACAACAGTTGCACTGAGTAAATTTATGACAAAATGAATCAGGCTCATGAGATTGTTTTATTTTTTAATACAGTAGATCAAAGATAATTGGCGCTATTCATACAAATAAAAACAACTGGTCTTCTTTCCACTGATGTGAACTAATGTGCAAAGTTTAATTAAATTAGATATAAAATTTAATCGAATTCAAAATAGTAGAATATTGTATATTCTAATTTTATCCGCAATTATTTTTAAGAATTTTTAAATAGCTTACAGCACAATATTTTCATTTACCATCTTACTATTCGGAAGCTATGTTGCAAACAGAATTTTTGAAGGTTTTAATTTTTAGTGACCATACTACCGATTTGATTTTGAAAAAAAAAAATATAACCTCTAAAGTTTTGTAAATTTCGTTTAGTAATAACTGAAATGAGTTTTTTTTTTGGGCAAAGATTAATATATAAAATATAGTAATAATAATTATTATTTTTTTAATTTTGTAACATTCAATACATTTTTAATTATATTTTGAGAAAAAATATATAAATAGAATCTAATAATTTTTTTATGCATCATATAAAAACTAATTTCATATTTTTGCAATTTCATCTTGTATTTGGAATTATGAAATAAGAATGAAGGTATAAAGTCATAAATGAAAGAAAATAATTTCGCATTTATTTTTAATAAACTATTATTAATTTTCATATATTTGTTATGAATTAAAGCAAAATCTATTAAGTAAAAATATATAAAATTTTTTAAATAAATTGATTAACTTAGTCCATAAACGAACTGAGATAATTTATAGAAATCTTGTGAATCACTGTCATAAAAAGCTATTACAGTAGATTTTCGATTATCTGGAATTGGATTATCTTGGATGCGGCTTAATCGGTGTTAATCCGTAACCCGGAAGAGAATTTAATTATTGATATTTTCATCTTAGATCCTTAATCTGGAATATTTTTAAACGCTCTAAATTCTTTCTTTATTATACTTTAGATATTTGGTGATCAAACTAAAATTATAAAGAGAGCCTATTGTAATAATTTTTTGCTGCAAATAAACAAATTATTGCTTTCTTTATCAATAAATAATAGAATATATGTATATATATATTCTATTATTATATTTAGTTTATGATATTACACGATATATTTAGTTTTTGATATTAAATGCATGTTGTCATGCATTTAACATCATAATTCCGATTTTTTAAATATTTCTTTAGATTATCCGGGAAATTAATTTCCTGATTATCTCGGTTAATTGGGAGTCTGCTATATTCTTATATTTTTTGAAAATATTTTGAACAAGATATTTAATCTTTTCTGATTTTACATAATCTGAATGAGAATTGGAGAAAATTAATATTATCTTTCCATTACCAAATTACAAATTTAATATAAGTACATTATATACGATATAATAAAAATAATTGAAAATTAATTACTTATTATTGCTAAAAAATAAGTTATATATATAGTATATAATTTATTTATTGAACAATTAATTGTTATTTTTATTAATAGATTTATATCATAAAATTTATTTTTGAAGTAAAAGTTTTTCTATACAACATATATTAACTAGAAATATAAAAAAAAATCAAAAATAAACCTACAAAAAAGTAAAACGTAAAGTAAACCTAAAAGTAAAAAGTACCAAAATATATTATGAAATGTGCTATACGAAAAAATGCAAAAATATCACATAATACTATAGTTTATTTTACTGTTCCTTAAATTTCTGTGCTCTATATTTTCGAACTAATTTTATTACATATTGTATAGTTAATGCATACACTAGTGTGTATGCAAATTATTATCAATATAAAAATAAAAGTTATCATTAATTGCTCAGTTTGCTATTTTGTTTAATAATCGCAAACAACTAACAATAATTTCTACATTTTTAAACAAAGATATTAAGGAAATTTGCGTATATAAAGATGTATACAAATTTTCTTAGCATTTTTGTTTAAAAATGGCGGCCGTGTTGTATTTAAATTTAATTAACTTAATCTTAAAATACCTGTTAATCAGAGCGAAATAGTATAGAATTAGTCGCATTTAGTTAAAATAGATCACATTCTCAAGAGTGGGATCTAGACTCTAACCTGGACAATGTGGAAAGTAGAAGCATTTCCATAGTCCAATCTGGCGAACTGATCTCTGCAATAAATATATAAAATTGTCTAAAAGTTTAAACTAATTATGAAAAAAAATCAAAACAAAAACTTATATTTATGCTGACATTTTTATTTGAAACAAATTCTTACAGTTTTCCCCAAAAATTATCTTATATAAACATTCTGAATAACTAAAATTTAAATGAGATATGAAAGAAAAATTACAATTTCAATTACTGTTCATAATTACTTTTTTGTGGAATTTTAAAAAGCACTTTTGTTTTACAATCGAGTTGTTGATTATCGAGGAATCATTATTATACGTTGATTTGGTACAGTTGGATAATAGTACACATTTGGTGATAAATTTCGAGTACGCATAATAGGTGCCTTGACTGGTGGCCGGATTACTATTACACCAGGATTAGTGGAGCGTTGGGCAGTATTTATGACTATAGCAGGACGATTCTGTCTTTGATATCTCAAATTTCTAGAAATCAAACTATCCAATGATCCACTTCGCAAGCTTGGTAAGCTGCCACCACTTAAGTCTGGTAAGCTGCCACTTAAATCGGGTAAGCTGCCACTTAAATCGGGTAATCCACCACTTAAATCGGGTAATCCACCACTTAAATCGGGTAATCCACCACCTAAATCAGGTAAGCTACCACTCGGTAAGCTGGGCAGAGCTCCGGCGCCTCCACTTGGTGCTGCTGGTGCTGGACCCATTATTACCGTCGGTGCGGAAGGTTCACTGGTTACAACGACAGGAGCACCACCACCACCACCACAACAACACCCACCACCGCCAACAGGAATATACATAGGAATATATTGAGGAACAGGTGGAGGAGGAGGTGGAGGTGGAGGTGGTAGTGGTGGTGGTGGTGGTGAAGGAGATGATGCTCGAGAATCTCCACCCATAGCGCAAGGAGACATGGCTGCCATTGCACAAGGTGATGGAGCTGCAGCCATAGGACACCCTCCTCCTCCACCACTTTTGCTTCCTCCTGTAATGCGAATCACTTTCGTACTTCTACTGCCACAGGCTCGTTTGCTTCTCATCAGAGGAACAACGATATGCATATGTTCTGCTGGATAGTGCTCTGTGAAATCAATTTCTGAAAATATTTTAAAATATTATTTTCAATTTATTTTATTTTATTTAGTATGAAAGATAGACTGAATTTTTAAAAGAAATAATAAATTTTTCAGTTTTATAAATGTTTGAAAGAAAATAATGGCATTAGAGTTCAATTTAATCTTATAAAATTTATAATTCAATTTAAAAAATTTTATAATTGAAAAACAAATTAAATATCATTCTATAACAGTGGATTTTAATCGGTGTTCCTTAAACACATCGCAATCATTCTGCGAAATTCTGATATACAGTATATGAATATATCTAGTGATTGTGTTTACTCGAACTTTTTACTTTCTCGAGATTCGAGAATTCCCGAATTAGTAATTAATTTATTTCTCAAGATTCCAGATTCCCTTTCGGAAATTCTCGAGAATCTCTATTCTTGAGATTCTAAAAAATGTTTAGTTAGAAATTTGTTTTTAATAAGGATAAAAACAAAATGAGGCAGAAAAACTCATACAAACTGAAAACAAAAAATATGTGATTTTTTATATTTGTTTTTTATTTAATGGTTTAATTATATTGAAAAATAATCGTATTTGTTTTTCAATTACTAACAGTTTTTATTAAAATAGTTTTCAATACACACAAACAATCTATTTGTTTATCTGCTAAACAGGTCCTGTGTTTCGATATAAAAATTCCAGAAATGGAGGTTTTGTGCCCAAACTTATGTAGACGTATAATGAGCTTTTTACCTGTACAACTGCTTACTTTTTTACGTGTCACTATATTTGACTATCTAGACCAGGAGTCGGCAATTTTTTGAGACGAAAGAGGCAAACTGTTTCTCCTGTATAAAATCTTATGGATTACAATTTTCGCTGATGTTTTATTTTTTACTTCTGATTTAAACCAGGGCAATATATATAAAAATATAATTTAAAAATAGTTATTTTTCGTTATTTTTTAAATTTTACTTTTGTTAAATGTACACTTCATTTCCAATTAGTTTTAAAAAATATAGAAAATGAGAAAGTTTCTCTATTCAGAGCTATGTACTGTAACTAATACGCGTAAATGATCACCAAAATTTGTACACACACTATTCAAGGGATGGAGAGAAGGATTCTGCGAAAAAAAATTAGTTCCAAAATTTGCCGATAGGGAAAATATGGCGCTGTATAGCAGGAAATACATGGAAAAATCACAAAAAAATAAATAAGGTAAATCTAAAATGAAAATTTTTATTTTTGTCCTTAGCAAAAACGGAAACAAATAACTTGCCAAAGGAAATGGTTTCACAACTTCAATTCATTCATTATTTATTCACGATGTTTGAAGATGAATATCATTGACGTTGAAGTTGATTTTTGACCCAACTTCAACGTCAATGATATTCATTATGTCGTCCTTTAAAACAGTCATGTTAGAGATCAGAGCCGGATTTGCATTTTGGGGGGCCCTAGGATGAGCAAGGCTTTGGGGTCCCTAAAAATACAAATCAGCTACGTCTAATTTTAAAGGCTCCTTATAACTTACAAGGAACCTTTAAAATTTTACTTTCTATCTAGCATTTTAATAAAAATATATTTTTTCTTATTAAAAGTTTATAAAAATTGAAAACTGATAGATAGTTTTGGGGTCCTTGAGCCCAAAACTATCTATGAGATCTAGGCCGCGTCCTTGAGCCCCCCTAGAATCGCGGAGCTCAAGGACGCGGCCTAGTCGGCCTATAGGTAAATCCGGCTCTGTTAGAGATATTATCTCGATAGACTTGGCCTTGCGATGACTCCCACTGCCAAAAAATAACACAATGCAAGATCAGTGATCATGGTAGTCATGCTATAAGGGAACAGCGACTAATTAATCTTTCTTCAGTGAAACGATCTCTTAAAAAGCTGCTTAACTGATCGTGCAATATGAGACAGAGACCTATCTAGTATGAAAATAGTCTCATCCAGGCATACTCTTTGCTGTAATTACGAAGCTGAAACAGGTTATTGTACCTTCTGGCTATAATTCCTCAAAAAGTATGGTCTAAGGAAAAAATTTAATGTGAAACTATACCAGAGATTTTTGGCGAGTACAGGGGAATTTGCTGAGCAACATGTGAGACTTCTGAAGCCCATATTCGACAGTTTTGAATACTGACTATCGAATCAAGAAAAATACCTCACATCTCCTCAATGTCCTATGAAAGGAATCGTCGACTTCTGGCCAAAAATATTGGGGAAACGTCATTCTTTTTTCGGGATCATCTCTTTGCAACTGCTGCTGGCGGATGATTTTGTAAGAATAAAAGTAAATTATTTTCCGAAGGATTTTCCTCAGAGTGGAATATGGAACATCCACTGATTCGGTACTCCTTGACCGGCCTTTACTTGGTCCAGTTGCGTCATTCATAGATGGATCCACGACAGCAATAGCAACTTCCTTTGTTATCTGAGATAAGGCATGCTTCCTTTTCCTTCCATCCTAAACAAGAAATGAGCAATCTCCTCAAAATTTTTAATCATTCGTCTAACTCCAGGTAGTGATAAAGGATTTTTACGAATGTTTTTAAGGGCCATAAATTCACGTAAAACGGCTGCTACATTGCATCCATTAATTTAAAGTAATTTATAAATTAAAACATGATCAGGCGGAATGAAGCGCATTTTTTACAGTCATTTAAAGAATCACTGGCAATACTGCGTTTGCAGTTATCCGTTGCTGGAAAAAAGCTATATAGACTACAGGCATTATTAAAAAAGTTTCCTAATTCCATTTACAAATAAATTGAAATAGTGCGAATAAAATACAGTATTGCATTGTGTAAACAGTTTTCAGTAATGGTAGAAAAATGAAACCACCACTGTATTAAAACTACATGGTATATGAATTACAATTTTGATCAGTATAATATGCACTTAATTTTTTTTAAAAACGATCATTGAAGTTAATTTCGTCCGATAGACTTAACTAATAAATCTTTTAAAAACAATCAATTTTGCAGATCAACGAATTTTTGCAGGAATTCTCCTGCAAAAATTCAAATCTGAAATTTTTAACACTAATCATAAAAACTAAAGATAAATTAACGATCGAACACATTTATTAATTCAATAATCATTGAATTATTTATTGAATATATAAATATGAAAAAAATTCATAATTAAAATATTTTACGTTTTTTTATAAAAATTTTAAGTTTGACATTTTTTACATAATACTGCAATTTTGAAAAATTAAGGAAATGCTCTACTCTAAAATTTGCATTTGATCTAATTCTGTTATTACAGAGAATATCAAAAATCCTCCTTAGAAATATATACATACTGTATGTGTATTTGCATAATTTCTTTAAATTATAAGATTATATGTAATTATCGCTAATGAAAAATTAACATATCGATTGCTACTGCATTTTAACTACAGTATTTACTAAAACATTTAAAATATTTTTAAAATTGCTTATTAATGCAAACATTTATATATCAGTATTAGCAATCAATAGTAATGCAGTACAAGTAATCTATTATACAGTTTAACATTTTTTTATCGCCAAATGGAATCATGCAATTTTCAGATATTCGAACATAAAATCTAGTAATCGTTTATTAAAAAAACATCTTAATAATACATTCTACATAATATTGATATCATAGATATAGTATACAGATCATACAGTATATACTGTATATATATTCTAATTTCATTATTAATGAATTCATAATATAAAATTTAAATATGGAAATACAAAATATAATAAATTATATTAAATTAATATTAATACTGTATGTCTATAATACAGTAGTTTAAATATAGTTAAACTTCGTTTCAAATGTTAAGAATTAAGCTAACATTTAATTTTTGTGGATTATTTCTCTATGCAATTAATAGAAAATAAAATCACAAAAAATCTTATATAGAATATAGTAGACTAATATTAAACCTTTAAAATATATAATTTTTGGAATAAAAATTAAAATTTTAAATATAATTTTTATAATCTCTTGATATAATGCTTGATTGTTATAGAACGAAAAATAAGGATACTAAACGTAGTTGTAAATTTTGAATATAAAAACAAAAACAGAAAGAAATGCTGTAATTACAATTTAAAACATCAACAAACCTTTTTTTCTTTAATTAAATAACAATTTTCAATATTATGAAAAACGTTTTTGTTTTCACTAAAGAATAAAAGCTTTTTCTTTTGCCAAATTTTGTCAATACAACAAAGAATTTTGTTCCCGAAAAGAAATATCTAATACTGTATCTAAAGTTTTCCACTCTTTCAAGTTTCTTTCTCTCACAAGTCAGTATACTGTATATACAGTATTGAATTTTTGTTTCATTTATTTTCTATTTCTTGCATTCTTTTTCATTAAAGAATTAATTTTCATTTTTGGAAACAGTAGTGAGGTCAATAAACCTATATTGCATACTAAAGCGATGTTTTTATCAAAATATACGAAACTTGGATAGATTGATGTGATCCACTTTCCTTTTACGAGGGCATACATCCATTTTTAAATCGCATTTGCCAGAGAAAACTGATTAATGGTTCATGCGAGATTTAGAATTATTTATAAAAGCTAAATACTTACGACCTAGCTTATCACGTTGTTCTAATTTTTCACATTTTATATTCAAACATTTATTCGACTTTATCAATCATTTTATTTTAATTAAAAACATTTTATTAGCTTAATAAAAACTTTCACTTACTTAAACGTATACCTAAATTTATCAATAGAAAAATAAACAATAATATTACAACACTTTATCATGGTCTAATTTAAATAATTATAAGCATAATTTAAGCACTTGCATTTCATAAACTGAATTCAGTTTGACTTTTATAAACCTAGATAAACTGCCATTTATAATCAATATTTCTACTATTATATATTTATCAAAAATTTTAATACAGTACTGTATTATATTCTGTGAAGGTAACAACAGCTTCGAATTCTCTTTTTGTAACTTGATAATACAATTCACGAAGCATCTACAGTGCTTTAATGATAATCGTCGGTATAGTTCTTTGTAAATGGCTCTTGTTATATCGATTTTCTGAAAACTCGCTAGAAATGTCGGAAAATATCACGATCCGAAAACCATATAAACTTAACAGACGCAGAGAGACTAGTAGAATTGCTTATATATTAGTGATTCAACGCAACGCTATTCGTAAAATAAATACTTTATATTCTAGGAAGGAATTAAATAAATATTTAACTGGTCTCTTTAAACACAATATAGTACAAGCAATGTTAGAGAAATCATTATTTCTGATATTTATTCTCAATTACTAAATCAATTTAAAGGAATGACACTCGACTCGAACAATAACGAATCAAGTACAAATATAAATTCAATTGAAAATTTCAAATTATGATTTGAATATTTATTGAATAATTTCATAACTATATTATTGAGATTTAAAGTAATATACAGTACTGTATTTTTTTGATGAAGCATAAAGAAAAATAATTAAGTGGATTTGACAATTTAAAAATAATTCAATACTTAAATTTTTGTAAAAAACTATATATAATATTATCAATTATCACATAAAAAATTTCAAAACATTTACTACAAATATATGTTAATCTCATTTTATGTCAATAAATCTTACCAGAGTTACATCCTAACTACAGCGGACAGGAGTAGAGTTGAAATCAATGCTGTTTCAAGGTTAAACAATATTGACTGACTATCCATTTACAGAGAGAGTGCAGAAAAGACGTATAGAAAATAAGAAGGATAATCAACCACAAACATAACTATCTAATAACGTTAACCATTCTATTTATTATCATCATTTATTATTATTTGCATTTTCTTAAAAAAATTAAATGCTATTCTAATTATTTACAATTTTATTTATAAAATATTAATTTGCATGATTTGAATATGTTTTAGTACTATATATAATTCTTATTAAAATATGGATAAAACTTTTAAATGTTTCTGAATTGTCTAAATAAAATATCTATTCATTTCCAATTAAAAAGTGGAACTGATAAATTATATTTTATTTAATAATAACTGTATTCGAAACAAGGAAATTCAGCTGAAAGTTATATGTACTGTACATATACTGACGTTAAATAATAATTTTTAATTAAACAAAAAAATACAGTATTTTAAAGATGTTTCGTTAAAAAAAAAAAACTTGTTTTAATTTTTAAATGTTTTTATTGATTAAAAAAATATTTTTTAAATATCATTTTTTAAATAAAGTTCAAATGCTAGCTTATAACAGTAAGGTGACAGTCTTGGCAGCTGGTAATTCAGTGATGAAGTTTTTGTTGAAAATCTTAGCCAAAAAAAACTTGTTTTAATTTTTAAATGTTTTTATTGATTAAAAAAATATTTTTTAAATAAAGTTTAAATGCTAGCTTATAACAGTAAGGTGACAGTCTTGGCAGCTGATAATTCAGTGATGAAGTTTTTGTTGAAAATCTTAGCTATGTATAAAACATGTAGGAAACTGAATGCACTACGATAAATCATTATTACAGTTAAAACTTGAGTGTGTTAATAAATCTTCCAAAAAAAAAAAAGATAGCATGAATTAGTAGTTATATTTGCAAATAAAAAAGAAGCACTTAATATAAAAAACTAAATATAGATTTTTAAAATTAATATTAACAATATTCTTTTCGGTAAACAGAGTTTGTAAATAAGAGTGAATTGAGAATGAAAAAAAACTAAATATAGATTTTTAAAATTAATATTAACAATATTCTTTTCGGTAAACAGAATTGTTTGTAAATAAAGAGTGAATTGAGAATGCAAACTCTACTATAACTAGAAATGCAATGAGTAAAACTTAGAACGAAAAAAAAAAAAAAATAGATCCTGCTCTAATTTTAAATGTATTGCGCAGATGTTTTGAACTCTGATTAAAATTTTAGAAAAGTCGAATTTCGAAATATTCAAAAAAATTTAAACTCTAATATTTAAAAACTAATTAAAATTTTAATATCCTTATATCTGTAATAATAAAGAATAAGATACATTTATAGTTTTCGTTTTTAAACATATCAAACAGCAATAAAAATATATTTATAATGCAGTACTTATTTTTTTATTTTATATTGGGAAAAATAATAATTTCATGAACGAATGAATAAACTTAAGAATACAGTATATATAAATGAATAAATAAATTTAATAAATGTCGAAATTTTGTAACGAGTTTTAAAAAATAAATAAATAAATAAATAAAAAAGTAACAAATAAACTAATTCTTAAATTATCAGATTCTTTTTTGTCTTTTTTACAAAGAATGACATGATAGGAAAAAATTTTTCGTATGAAATCGTTATAATTATTGTGACAGTGCATTTGAATGGCTCGTTAAAATGACCAAATTTCTCGGACTATTTACAAAACTCAATAATAGAAGCAATTAACACGGACATTTCTATAAATAAATACTTTTGATCATTTAGAGCATTCCTAACCTTGACCATGACCGTGACAGAAAATTAAATTCGCGAAATACAATTTTTTCCCTTAAATTTAATCATTTAAAATTTATTTTGAAAAGAACTAACCTTTAAAATAAGTTTAAAATATGATATGTATTAGTCCGCTTGAAAGAAATTTAAAATATATTTTAAACATAATACAATTCTACCAACTTTAAAACAATGAGTCTGACGAATAGGAAACACCGCAATAGACATCGCATTTATGACGTCATCAACATATCTATCGATAAAGCGCCCCTTGTGTCGAATAATGATAAACTTTTTAAATTTTACAAAAATCGACCAATCATAAATTTTAGCGATAAATCTCGTCACAAATGAGTTTTCAAAAGCGTGAAAAATTAAAACTTGCATCAAAATAAGTCATAAATTATGTATATTGAAAACAGCTATAATGATATTTACAGTACAGTATTTTGTGAACATAATGTAGAAGAAAAAAAAGAAGAATGAAAACAGACTTTGTTTAACCATTTAAAATATCAAATGTTTAAAGGATCTTAATTGAATAATACATAAAGATGTTTACTATTACAGCAACCGATTTAGTTTTGTAATTCGAAGCAGTTTAACATTAATTTATAAATAAAGCACAATAATGAAATTAAATAAATAACAGCGCATCTTTATAAGTTTTTATTACATATTACATCCCTAATAATCTAAATAATTTATTTAAATGAACGCATCACTGTATTTCTTGTATACGAATGTTTTTTAATAACAAGTTTATTTTTAATAATAAAGAATTTACAGTTACTTTAAAATTTATATTTTAAGTAGTTTGATTTCTTTTCAGATTTTCATCTAGTTTAATTAATAAATGTCATATCACGAAATGTAACATAACGTTTATTTATTCTGTTTCATTTATCTTTAGTCAAGTGAAAGTTAAATTTTTATTCTAGTTTTTTCTCAAAATTTATTTTCTGCTTTTCCTGCGCAGCACAGTATTTTATATTTTTCTGACAGCTATCAAATTTTCCAAATTTTATTTATGTGCTGATTGATACATATTCAGATTTCCTACACAATAATGATTTTTTATCTTTTTTTACAGTAAATCAATTTTGGTGGGGACTTAAGTAACAGAAGACAAGTCTCATTTTATAGGCCGGGTAGTGTAGACTCATTTTAACAAATGATGGGAGAGAATGGGATTTAATATTTTTTCGACGTACAGTACACCGCGATAGAAAGGTGCGAAATAGTATTAATAAAAATTCAATCCAAACTGCCCTTGACCTTCAGTTGTTACCTTTCAATTTTATAACAGGAAAGAAAGAAAAGATTATTCTTTTAATTCACTGACTAAAATATCTTTTAAAAATCTTGACTTTAAATACTATAGCAATGACGTCAAGTTGAGTATACGTCAACAGATCTTTGTCTCTAAGCCAAGACAAAAGAATGTTTTATCATCCCGTTTGACGCTACACAAACAATATTATGTTGATAAATATTTACCGTACGTTATCTTATATAATTAACATTTAAAATTTTTGCATATTATTCTATAACCTTCAAGAATAAGAGGACAATACAAATAATAGTATTTCTTAACAAATGACACTGGCACAAACCCAATATGAATCACAACATCGGATTGTATTTTTTTGAAAAATGTTTTTAACTATAATGCAATTATATTAGTAAACAGTTAATCTAGTGTTTCTGCCATATCACCCCCTTTAAGATGGTGTAGATAAAATGGTACAGTCCCACTTCCAGGTTGAATGGGAAAAGATCGAAGGGAAACTAGCTGTTATAATAATTGGGTGTTTACATTGTCTCTTATTTAAATATTTTATATTGCATAAAATCAATTGTATACAATTCAATAATTGCGGATTGAATGCGTTTCCACTTTGAATGTTTTGCACGTTATTAAATATGTATAAACTGTAATAATAGTATGTATTTAATAGCATGCAGATTTAAAAAATTAGATTAGTAAATTAATTAAATGCTGTAATATATGTTTACAATAAATTAATATTAACTGTATATGTAGTAAAGTATATAAAAACTCATTAATAAATTATTTACGTAAAATAACCATATATAGTTTTATTCAGATATTTCCTTTGGTTTCTTATTTTAAATTACCTTTTTAATTATTAAATAAGATGATTTATTTTTATTTAGTAAAAAGTCATAAATACATTATATT
>AYEL01089492.1:0-12402 GCA_000484575.1 Olivierus martensii | reverse complement strand
AGTACTGCAGTTTCAGCATGACATCATTAGCACGTGATATTTTAAACCAATAATATGACGGTTTACTAACAGTAGGAGATCGTGGGATCGGCTAATTCGCATTCGGTAAATACCAACAGAATCTCGATCCAGCTTCCAACTCGATCTCAGATTCTGTGATCGAGGATTAGACTCGATCTCGATTCTGTTTGGTGAATACGGCCGTAAGTGTTCTTTCAGAATGGAAAGTGGCGTCATCTGTTGACTAAAAAACATGGCCACAGCAATGGGCATTTTTTTAAGTATTGCAGAGGTGAAAGATTTTTTCAGCACTTAAAAGAATAAAAATTATTTACGTTTTCTTTGGGACAGGGCAAATTAAATGATTTAAGTATTTTGTCCATAGAGAGTGATTTATTTAATTCTTTAAATACGTGTGATATTATTAACCAGTTTGCCAAAGAAAAAGCTAGGAAAATAAATATTTAAGTTTTACATATCATATGTTACTTTTGCTTTTTGTTTATATAGTTTGTTTTTGTTCGTATAGGTTATTTATTTATTTATTTATTTATTTATTAAAAAGGGTAGTGGGCTGTACTCTGTGGTTTAGCCTCGAGAATGATGACGGATGAAGTTATTAGGATATAGGAAAGTTAAGAAAATGTTGAAAGGTTCCTACCAGAAGAAAGTGTGGCAGGTCACTAGTGGAAAATAGTGTTAGTTGCGTTCAATACAATTTAAACATTAAAAATACAAATCAATAATGATAGTTCAACAAAGTCTTCACTTGAAAGGACCCGACAGATAACATTAATATTTATAATACATAATGAAAACTCCGACAATACACATGAACGCGACAGTGCCAAGTGCGGAAAAAAAAGAAATCCGACAATTGGGAACAATTAACAGTTTCCGTCAGATAACCCTGACAATCACAGAAACGCGACAATACCAAATTTAAAATTATATTGAGAAGAAAAAAAAATACACACACACACACACACACACATACATACATACATATATATATATATATAACAACAACAACAACAAACAAAATTAAAATGAAATAATTATTTAAATTTGAATTGAGTGTCCAGATACAGAAAAGAATTAAAAAACTGGATCTAATGCCTTAGAATCTCTTAAGAATTGAATAAATGCCTTAAACATTAATTGGTTACTGATAAAATAATGAAGTTCACAAGGCCAGTTGTAACCATTTAACACAGCTTGCCTTTCTAAGTTTTCCCTTAGTGTAGTAAAGTTCAAACAATCAAAGATTAAATGGTTAACATCCTGAGGAGACCCTTGGGAACAGTTACAATTATCACTGTTCTTTAATTTAAACCTATAAAGATAAGAGTTGAAATTTCCATGCCCGGTAATAATTTGAGGCAAATGAAAATTTGGAGAAAAATTTTTGTTGGCTAATCTGTCCTTAATATACGGTAAAAAAGAAAAAGCATTCCTACCAGTGATTGCATTATTTGAATTTTGTATGAATTTTATATTTTTTATTTGTTTATTGGTAATATATTGACTTTTTTTAGTTTTGAAATTTTGTAAAACTTTACCGGTCACCCCGCTCCCGCTTCCCCTCCCGTGTATTTTGTTATAAAGGGGAACATTATTGCTAGTAGCCCACGCGCGCCAAATATCTTAGGATGGCGCAGAAATTATACCATTCTGTTGTTGTTGTTGTTTTACGCCCCTTTCTAATCAGTAAGATTATTAAGGGGCGGGCCAGTTTCCACTATGGGCTACACCCACACCCGTGGAGGATGAGAGGATGGTGAAGGACGGGTCCGGAACCCCGAAAACACTTTCCAGATGTCGGACCCGGGACGTGAACCCAGTCCTTCTACGTAGCACTCAAAAACGTTACTACGCGGCCATCTGGACTATATAAAATATTTTATTTTTTTTATTTAAAGAAAACATAATAAATTATATTAAAATATTGCTATTTTCTCTTATCAAATACATAATAGAATCACTATACTAAATTAGAACGCTTCTCAACCTTTTCAAAGTGCTACCCAAATTGCGTAGTGGATAGTTCTTGGGACCCACTATAAAATTTTAAATGTAGAGAGGTTAAAAAATGATGATATTTATATTGCTTGAAAAATTTTTGCTTTTGATTTATTCAGATAGAATAATGAAAAATAAAACCTTATTGATAGATGTGTCTAGAGATCTAGATTCTGTTTTTGAGTCGCGACCCTTAAGGTGAAAAGTTCTGCTGTATTAAAATCTCAAAATATGTTTTAGAAATGTCACAATAAAAATTGAAATTTTTATTTAAAAAATTTCAATATAATTCATGTATACTTAACTGTTACAAATAATAGACTATTATGAATTCGGCGGGATGGCTGTGTGATAAAGTGCTGGCTTACCATCTGAAAAACGGGATTCAATTTCTGGTCCCACCTCCGAAAATTTTCTAAGAGGAGTCTGGCACAGCTCATTGAACCTCATCCGTGATGGGATATATCTCCATCACTGCTGTCTGCTGATATTCAATAGTAGCAAGCAATGTAAATAGCAAAACGCTTTTCTTGTCAACAGATGATGCCGTTTTCCAATCATTGATTATTACTGACGAGACTATAACAATCATACCATTCGCTGCCTACCTCTGTAGGGGAATCAGCCGAATTGTGGAGCAGGGATCAACAGATTGAGCCACTTCTTTAAATTTCTAAATGAAATCCGGTCTTTTAGAATGGAAAGCCGAAGTGTTTCCACGCGGTTAATTCGACAGACTGGAATACGATTAGAATGTCATGCCACTTAAAGCTGGGTCTCACAGGCGTAAAATGCGACGTCAGTACGCTGACGTAAATGCGTCCCGCACGAAACGTCGAGCGTACTGATGTTCAGATCGAAAGCTACCATACGACGTAAATAAACGACATCGTTTAGCAATTGGCTAATTACTGTGATATCATTTGAAGTTAGCTGATTCAACTTGGATAGCTCATCATCGTAAAAGAATCGATCATCATTTTTTTATCGTAAAAGAATCGATATTTTCTCATTTCTTCCAGAAATGCTTCATTATTGAACTCGTATAAGGTATCTTCTCTACTCGCCACATTGAATTACGAAATAAAACAATCTCTCTTCTGATGGGAAGAATGACCAACGTACTCTTGGCGCAGCGCATAAAGTTTGAAGTTATCTCCGGCGTAACGAGGCAGCGTCTAGCAATATAGAGGAAGCCTGGAAGTGACATCATCACCGTTGATACGCCGACGTATTTACGTCGCGTTTTACGACTGTGAGAGCCAGCCTTTAGTAATCTTGGAAAGCGGCGTAGAATAAAGGCTGGGTGTCACAGGCGTAAAACGCGACGTCAGTACGCTGACGTAAATGCATCGCGCACAAAATATCCAGCGTACTGATGTTCAGATTGAAAGCGTACGAGGCGACGTAAATAAACGATATCGTTTAGCTATTGGCTAATTACTATGATATTATTTGAAGTTAGCTGATTCAACATGAATAGCTCATCATCATGATCGGACATTTTTTATCGTAAAGAAATCGACATTTTTTATCGTAAAGAAATCGATATTTTTTCATTTCTTCCAGAAATGCTTCATTATTGAATGCGTATACAGTATCTTCTCTACTGGCCACATTGAATTACGAAATAATCTCTCTTCTGACTGGACGAATGGCCAACGTACTCTTGGCGGAGCGCATAAAGTTGAAGAAAAGTCATCTACGGCGTAACGACGCAGCGTCTAGCAATATACAGGAAGTGACATCATCAGCGTCGATACGCCAAAGTAATTACGTCGTGTTTTACGCCTGTGAGACCCAGCCTTAATACATGAAAATCTTTTGTTTCGTAAATCAGCAAAAATTTCATAAATATTTTATTTTATATTATTTTCTAACCGTTAATTGAAGGACCGAATAACTCCTCACGTGAGACAATCTATGGAAATTTGTTTGTGTTCCGCAGTAGAAAATGCGGTTCATAGAAAACAGTTTTTGGATAATGTGCAAGGGCAACATGTTGAACCGTATTTATAATTGAGTCAGAATAAAAACTAATGTCAACTATGGTGTTGTTTTTTTTTTATTATTATTATGTCTTCTTAACTCCGTGTACAGCTGCATTTTTCTCCCTGATGGCGCATTTCGGAATATATGTACACCAAATTTGGCTGAGTTTGGTCCAACAGATTCTTATCTATCGGGCTTGAACGTATCCTCTTTATACTAATGGAAAAAATTATTGCATCACCGTTCCATAAGTAGCATATTTAGCTGTGCAGTCGTCTTATATAGAAATATAATAGTACTGGTGATATTCAATAGTAGCGAGCAATGCAAATAAAAATTAATGCATCATAATTGGATACTCATTTGGGAATTACAATATTGGATCAAATAGTCAGTTGCTTCAAACAATATTGTGGCCGCATGCTAAAGCTATGGCTTACCACCCTGGAGGATCTGAGTCCAACACCTCCAGTTTTTCAGGGGGGGTTCAGGGCCGGAGGATCCGGGTCCCACACCTCCAGTTTTTCAGGAGGGGTCCAGGCCCAGCCCGTTGAACCCCATCCTTCAACCATCCGGTTGACCCCATTATGGGTATTCGCATCCTTCAACCATCCGGTTGACCCCATTATGGGTGTTCGCCAGCCTGTGATGGGCTCCATAAGTGGCCGCCGCCAGATACAGTATATCCCTCGTGAGATTATGTGGCTTAACCTACCTAACTCTAATCCAATAAATATTGTAACAATTTGAAAAGTTGAATCAAAAAAGCTAATTAGTTTTGAAGTCAGAAATATTTCTCTAGTATTAACCTAATATACGGTTCTGATGTAATAATTCGTGTGTATTTCTAAATTCCAACAAACTTATAGGAAGATGCAATGATTTTTTCCACTACTGCAATATAAAGTACATTGAATATTTAAAAGTAATGATCCTTTATACAGTATAAAAGTTAAATTCAAAATTTTTATATATTTATTTTTTACATAAATAGCAACTTATTTAATTAATAATGTAATTTGATTTTATGATTTTTCCCATCTATTAAAAGATTCATTTCCTTTTCAAAAATTTTAGTAATTTTGAATTAAAAATTCCTTTGTATAATTTGTATATGAAGACATGTTCATATTTCTCAAAGTTTTATGTAAATAAATGATTACATACTGTAATAGTTATTATATATGGTGCGTTTAAATGAAACTCGTTCGAAACGCGCCACGTGATGAATTATATTTCAGTTTTGGAACGCGGATGTTAAAGGGAAGCTGATGTATTGCGCATGCGCAGTGCTATTAAATTGTGCACTTTCGTTATTTTTAAACGCGTGACGTAACGTTAATGATGGCTAGTATGAAAAATTGTCCAAACAGGATATGCAAGTTATAACTCAATTTTTAATGGCTGAGAGATGTAAGCCAGTAGTGTTAATGGGTGACCCGCATGCCGACTGAACAACGCATGAAACATTGAATGGATCTCAGCTTGCAGCATTTGATAATCTAATCTAATGCTAATCTGTTTGAAAATCTGTCCAAACAGATATTCTGTTACGCAGTATTTACAGATAGATATTCTGTATTGCAGTAGTGCATCAAATGCTGCAAGCTGAGATCTATTCAATGTTTCATGTGTTGTTCAGTCAGTATGCGGGTCACCCATTAACACTACTAGCTTATGATAATCTAATCTAATGCTAATCTGTTTGAAAATCTGTCCAAACAGATATTCTGTTACACAGTATTTACAGATAGATATTCTGTATTGCAGTAGCGCATCAAATGCTGCAAGCTGAGATCTATTCAATGTTTCATGTGCTGTTCAGTCAGTATGCGGGTCACCCATTAACACTACTGGCATGCATCTCTCAGCCATTAAAAATTTAGTTATAACTTGCATATCCTGTTTGGACAATTTTTCATACTAGCCATCTTTGACGTTACGTCACGCGTTTAAAAATGACGCAAGTGCACAATTTAATAGCACTGCGCATGCGTAATACATACAGCGTCACTAACATCCGCGTTCTAAAACTGAAATATCAACCAATTACGTGGTGCATTTCGAACGGGTTTCATTTGAATGCACCATATAAAATGCTATAGCTACTTCATTTGATGTGTACCCTTTATATTTTAAACTTTTTGTGATCTATTTTATCATCTTCCTCTCAGTTCTTATCTTAGCAACATTGGCAATAGAAATAAACTTTCCTTAACATTTATAAATGCATAATTATTTGAAAATGGGAAATATATTAATATTTTATAAATGTCAATTTTATTTTTTAAGACATGATTAAAAGATAATTTGCAATAGGAGATAGAAAAAAATATATTAAATCATGGATATTTTTTTACTTATTTATCTGTTCAAATAATAATCTGTAATTGCTAAATAATTCATGTGTAATAATAAATAAAATTTTTATTCATTTATTATTATATCTTTTCTATTTTCTGATATCAAATATCAAGTTGGGAGAACGGAGATCTACTCTCTTGTCTATATAAGAGAGTAGATTGCCAACATTCTGTTGTTTTTTTTTCTAATTTTGTTTTTCCAAAATGAAGAAACAATTATCTTATTCCAATAAATTTCTTTTATTTGTTGAATTAAAAGTGATGAATAAATTTTTAAATGCACAAATAAAGTTTTAGTTTCTTTAAGGCTGGGAGAATGGGTCCTCCGAAGTGAGAGAGCCCATTTAACTGCATAATTGTACGTTATCAAATATAATTAAAAGTGATGAATAAATTTTTAAATGCACAAATAAAGTTTTAGTTTCTTTAAGGCTGAGAGAATGGGTCCTTCGAAGTGAGAGAGCCCATTTAACTGCATAATTGTACGTTATCAAATACCAAGTTGGGAGAACGGAGATCTACTCTCTTGTCTATATAAGAGAGTAGATCGCCGAATAACTTAATACAGAAAAGTAGCTCATATAGTAAAACAGGTTGAACACCCCTAATATATTGTATGATCTGCGCCTCTCTTTACTATTTATCCTAAACATCCAATAGTATAATTACTTAAATGTCCTGATAAGGACACTCATGTATGTAAATAATTACCTTCTCTGGGAGAAGAATGAACTCTTCGCATCCGATCAGAATGATCTGTTTTATGCAACGAATCGCTCGAAAATGTCCAAGTAAATGCGCTGCGTTCATTTTAGGAGATGCTCCATTGTAAATATAAATTATTTCACATTTTAAATGCGTTTGATGAAATTTTTCCCACTGTACCTGCTTTATATTATGGAATTTTCCTAGGTGTTTTAGTATGGTAAAGGAATTTTGTAGTTGGCGCTTCGATATGAATAATAATAGATATTAACCTATGATGAAGTCCGATTGTTCTGAGGCAATAATTGTATTGGTTTGATTCAATTGATGTAGGAAGTGATGTTAGACTTACATCTTGAGTCATTCTAACAATATTTGAAATATCTCATTCTGATTTGAGTGTTGACATATCAAATTATGAGAGACATTGCCTTATGCTAACTTCATCCATAATCTTTTCTCTGGAATGCTAATCTGTAGTTCTTTATGCAGCAGTTATCATTATGTTCTATCATGTGCTTACAAGCATGCACTGTATATTAGCATATAATTAAGTTTTGTTACTGCTTTTTTCAATATAAAGCTTAGTTTTGAAATACAATATATTCAATTACAATCGTTTCTTTACAATTTTTTATTTTAATGGTGAATTCTTTTAGTTTTTTTTGTGAGAAATGTATTTCAATTACAATCGTTTCTTTACAATTTTTTATTTTAATGGTGAATTCTCTTAGTTTTTTTGTGAGAAATGTACTTTCCATCCATTAAAGCATTAAATGGATTAATTCCAATGCTCTTCACTATTTGCTGAAGATGGTGATAAATTCGGCTTTTAGTGAAACAGATATAAAATGGTGTATTCTGTGAGTAAACCCATTAAAACATAGAATATGATAAAAAAATTAGAATATATGAAAAAAAGATTAAAACGTATTTTGCCAGTACAGTAGGATATTAGCATATGGCGACATAATTTAATAAAATACTTCAACTACAAAAAGTTTCACTTAAATTTGCATATGTCGGACGATGCTTTCAGCCTGGTATGGCCGCTGCCTTATCGGACGACGTTTACTTATATTAGAATCAGTTTAATTCTTACATAGTATAATGGAATTTCATTATACCAGGTAACATCATAACTGATATCAACCGCTATTAATAATTTTAATAGTAAAAAGATCTTTTTCAATTAAAATAAATAAAAATATTCAATTCTTTGAACTATCTCTTATCTATTGTCATGGTTATGCATACTTTCTATTAGATCATTGGTTCTCAATCTATTTTGTCGCCATAAATTATCCGGTACCCAATGCGCATGCGCAGGAAATGGCCGCTGCTGCAATCTGGATGGATCACTAGTCTGGCAATCTCACTAGTTAGTGTCGCCATAAATTATCCGGTACCCAATGCGCATGCGCAGGAAATGGCCGCTGCTGCAAAGGTGAATCTGGATGGATCACTAGTCTGGCAATCTCACTAGTTAAATTGAATGTTACCGGGCATTTTAAGTTATTACAGGCTGCAATTAAAAAATTCTATGCAAAGTTATAAAATTCTATGCAAATTCATTGGAACAGCTTGAAAATGTTGATTAAAAAGGAAGACATTATACACGGTGCTACTTTTATATTGCGAATTATGTTTAATATATGGAAATGCACACTAGAAAACTTAAAACAATTGTGAATTAGCGAATAAATGTGTTCCTAATTTTGTTGTACAGAGATTTTATTGAATATCTAAGAGTTATTTAAGCTAGCAATGAATTTCAGCGCTACTTTTCTCTAAGTGCTGAAAACTTGATTTTCTTTATGCTATTTAATCAATGTTTGAGTCACATATACCAAGCGCGTAGTAGAAATTAACGTTTGCTCTTCGGCTTTAATTAGAATCTTCTTTATACAGTAGATTCTAATTAAAAATAAAGTTTTTATATTTAATAATAATATAAACTGCATACTTATAAGTAAAAATTTTCTTATTTTTTTAACAATTTTTTTTTTGCAGAGATTCAAGACGAAACAATACATAAATTATTGGAAATTGCTCGGAATGTTGGAAATAAGAGGGAAGAACTTTATCAAGAATACATACTGTGGGACAAAAGTACTATAAAAATTTAATAATAATATAAACTGCATACTTATAAGTAAAAATTTTCTTATTTTTTTAACAAGTTTTTTTTTTGCAGAGATTGAAGACGAAACAATACATAAATTATTGGAAATTGCTCGGAATGTTGGAAATAAGAGGGAAGAACTTTATCAAGAATACATACTGTGGGACAAAAGTACTTGAAAAACTATAGAAACTTTGCGAAAAATTCGTGATAAGTTGAAAAAACCTTTTTTCAACTCAAAATGTGTCATACTTTCGGGAACCTCTGCCATTATTCTAGGTTCCATAGGTTGAATAACTGGAGTGGCCCTGGCAGTCCCCACAGCTGGACTATCTTTGGCACTTGCAGTAGGAGGAACGGTTTTGGCGACAACCGGAGGAATTTTATACAATGGTTCGTCTATCTCCAATCATTTTCTTTCTAAGCAATTGTGCAAAGAAACCAAAGAAGTTCTTGAATTAAATATGCAGAGAAAATTGAACAGATAAGACACGATTATTTCCATTTTTAAAAGAATTCGAAAATCTACTAAATCAGTTGGAAGAAAAGAATTATCAAATATTATCCGTTTTGACGGAGGAAAATCTGGAGGACATTCTGAAAGATTTGCACTTGGATAATGCGATTCTTAGTAGTTTGCCTCCAACAGTTTCCAAAATGGAAAAAATGAAACAAAATGGAAATATATTAACGAAAAACTTAATTTTAGTAAAACATTTTCGTGAGCTGATCGAGTTGATTAGAAAAGACCCAAATATGAAGAGATTAGTGCATATGTTCCTACCGAATACTATACACGGGTTGATTAATCCATTATCCGTCTTAACCGAATTTCTGTCACATCCAAAGTAGAATCTGGTATAGTTGCTGTAAAAGGAATCGCAGAAACAAGTAAAAATTTACAGTTTGTGGTTAAAGAAATGGGAAAGACTGTAAGAATTAGTATAGGTGTTTTAAACGCTGTGTTTTTCGTTTGGAGATGGTGGATTTGGTCACTATCTCCATCCAAGTGCATAGAAGAACAGAATCAGATCAGAGCAAAGAAATTGGAGAGATTGCTATAAATCTGTAAAATTACAGACAAGAAATGAGAGCGATTGTAAGAGAGAAGTTTGAATGGGATTTGAATTATGAAAATGACTTAGATGATGAGAATAGTCTATCAAACAGGATATAAAACTGTTTTGAAATCATGAAAATTATAAGCATATAATTTTTAAAATCCATCTTCGATGCAGATACAGAATTTTTAGATCAGGCGTTCATGTTCACAAATGATATTTATTTTTAATGGGTAAACGTTACAGACGTTTTACCTAACATTAATCCAAATCTAGTTGGTTATCTTCTACCGAGATTAATGAATCCAATATTAGAGCAAAATTTAACATTTATCATCATCAGTACTGGTATAAGTGCCGACGCGCTGTGATAAGGCTGAATTAGCCCGCCATCTAGTAAATCAAATGATGATTGGGAAGTAAAGTTAAAACAATTCACTTTTGGAATCAGTGTTAAAATACGTTTAAAACCTCGTATGACATCATCACTAGGTTGGTTAGTTGTTTAGTTGTGTGCGGTTTTATGGCACAAGGGCCTTATAGACCAAGCTGAACCAAGACAATGTGTAAAAAGGCAATTAGATAAAATAAACATAAGCTTAAGGAATTTTAAGTACAACTGTATTATGTAAATACAGTTTGCATTACAACTCTTATGCCATTTACTATTTACCATTTATTATTTGATATTTCGATCAGCGGTTTAATCTCGTGAAACTTATTATTGATTTGCTTATCCCAAATATTCTGCCATGAGAGCAATAGCTTCTGTTTAATAACGGGCTTCAAACCCATGTAAGGAACTTGCTTATCCCAAATATTCTGCCATGAGAGCAATAGCTTCTGTTTAATAACGGGCTTCAAATCCATGTAAGGAATCTCCCATTCCTTGTCAGTTCGACAAGGAATGGGAGTTGTTCGGTACGGCCGACGTGGCAGCGATGTCAGCCAGTTCATTCCCTCTAATTCCAACATGTCCCGGAACCCAACAGAACTTGATAACATATCCTTGGGATGACAAAAGGGATAGAAGCCTGCTAACAGTTGGAAAGAGTGGATGTGGGGAAAACTTCCACGAGATAACTGCTTTTAATGTACTCAATGAGTCGGAATAGATCACACTGCGACGGTGGCCTTTTGTCCTGATATGTTTCAATGCTAGATGGATAGCATAAATCTCTGCAATAAACACAGACGCCAGTGGGGATAACTGCTCAGACAGGACGTCGTCATCGCAGACAAAAGTGGATCCCACATAGCCATCGGATTTGGAACCATCCGTGAAGATAGAAACAAAATCTGCGTTCAGTTGATGGACATCTGCAAAGAGATGTTGGAACACACACTCCAGGGTGGAATCCTTAGGATATTAATAAAGACTTAAATCCACCGATAAGCTCGAGACGTCCCATGGTGCAACGGAGAGGTGTTCAGATTTACATATGGCTGATAAGTCAATACCGATCTCAACGAGTAATTCTTGCATTTGCAGACCAAACGATGGAACTCATGAAGGTCGAGCAGCAAAGAATGTAGGAAATAAGGGATCGAAAACAGTGTGCCATGCAGGATTATTTGACAGAGACTTCAATTTAGTGTGGTAATAGAGAGACAGTGGTTTCCTTCTGATGGAAAGTGGAGGTTCAAATGCTTCTACAGTGTGCCATGCAGGATTATTTGACAGAGACTTCAATTTAGTGTGGTAATAGAGAGACAGTAAGTGGAGGTTCAAATGCTTCTATATACAGACTTTGAACTGGTGACGTGCGGAACGCCCCAATGCACAAACGATGTGCCTGTCTTGATGGTGAATGGGATATAACATCCGCAGAGTGGACTCTCTGGCAGAACCGTAGATGACAGATCCGTAATCCAACTTAGATCGGATCAGCGACCGATAGATTTACAGCATTGAGCATCGATCTGCAGGACAGAGAAGAGATGGTTTTCAGAACGTTCAATGTTCTAGTCAGAACCGTAGATGACAGATCCGTAATCCAACTTAGATCGGATCAGCGACCGATAGATTTGCAGCATTGAGCATCGATCTGCAGGACAGAGAAGAGATGGTTTTCAGAATGTTCAATGTTCTAGTACTCTCTCTCTATATATATATAATATATATATATATATG
>AYEL01089491.1:0-11449 GCA_000484575.1 Olivierus martensii | reverse complement strand
TCAACGAAAATAGTTGCATTCGATTCGGAATATAAAATCACATCAAAATTCATTAGGATTTTGAAATTATTTCTTAAAATTACATTAAAAATTCGACTGATAGGCCCCAACTTTGGGGCCTTGTATCTCGATAACGGGGTCTCAGCGGTAAATAATGATTACATTTTTGGACTCAGCACCTCCAAATTAGGGGGTGCACTATAAGGGGGGTCGAATTTCTGAGACCGGGCTTTGTACACCCATACCACCATATCTTTATCGTAACACAATTGTATACGACGCCATGTTCAGCGAGTTTTGCGAAGAAAAACTTCTGTAATACTTTTGAATGCTAAATTGACAGCAGTCCACAGTTCGGCAATTGCTAGTTAGCGCTTTTGATTGACTTTATCCTTAATGAAACGCCACCAAACGATGCCTGGAGTGTACAAGTCAGGGCTACTTGGTAGCCAGGCCAGAAGGCCCATATTGCTTCCATTCCTTGCTCAATCTATTTGTTCGAAAACAATTCGTTAAGGCATTCAGTAACTCTGATAACAAAATGCTCAAGACCTCCTTCTTGTAGGATTACGTACCTGCTATTGACGTGAACTGCGGATTAAGCCATTATCAAAGCGTGTCTTCGCATGATTAATCATTACCAGGGCTATCAAAAACGTTCGAAGAAAAGAAGCATGATGCATGCCATCGCAAAATTTCTCGCCGAACATGGCGTCGTATTCTGTTGTGTTACGATAACGAAGGAGCTCATACCGATATTCTTGACACAGTATTCAATACGTATTAAGATATAAACGCGAATAACTGTTATATTTATGAAATAAATGAGATGTAACGCGACTTATGGCCCACTCTGTACAGTAAAACCTCGATATCTCGAATATCACAGGAACAAAAAAAATTCGATATAAAGAGTATTCGAGATATCAAGATTCAATTTTAGATAAAGCTTTTTATGTCAATAATACATACCCTAGTCTTTAATACTGTTTAAGACACCCTTCTTCCCATGAAAAGTAGCGTATAAATAATCCTGCACCTTATAAACCAAAGGTTGAAAATATCACTGAATAAAAACCATTATAATGACAAAAACTTTTCAACAATTACAAGTGAAACTTTGAAAACGAAACCACTTTGCGTCATGTTCAGTATTCCGAGCATGCGCAAAAAATTCCTGTCCGGTTATCGGTAGCATCTACGTCATTTTCTTAGATTAAAGAATAATCCTGCACCTTATAAACCAAAGGTTGAAAATATCACTGAATAAAAACCATTATAATGACAAAAACTTTTCAACAATTACAAGTGAAACTTTGAAAACGAAACCACTTTGCGTCATGTTCAGTATTCCGAGCATGCGCAAAAAATTCCTGTCCGGTTATCGGTAGCATCTACGTCATTTTCTTAGATTAGAGTACAATATCTTTTTTCTTCCACGGCTATAAATTTCTATTCATAGATTTTATCTAAGAATGTATTTTATCTTTTCGTGCTATTGCTCATAATAAAGATTCTTAAATATTTGTATAAATAAATACTAAATTAAATATAATATTAAGTATAGACCAAGAAAACTCGATGTTTTCAGCGCAACCAGGGGTATACAGCGCCCCAAGTGGTTGCCAATGGCTGAAGCAGAGGACAATATTTAATCGCTAGTATTCATTAAAATTTTGAGACAATGTAGTCCTAATTAATACAAATATTCTTATAAACGTTTACTAAGATTGATTACAATAAAAAAAAATCGACTGCAGTTAACTACGATATTGAATTTTTGTCAATCGAGTGTGTTGAATGTACTATAATTAATTCCTTAGAATTTTCTACGACAACTTTTTTTAAAATTTTTTACTGTTATACTAAATTATGTCAGTGAACTCAAAACATAAAGAAAACATTAACAACTGCTATTTATAATTTATTATTCTCAACACAAGAATATGAACAAATTAAAGCAAGAGCCACTTTTCTTGAGGTATCACATTGCAGAGATGATGGTTCCTCAATGGTTTATATCTCTTCTGCATTGTCACCACCTACAATAAATATTTTATTTTATTATCTATTTCTATAAGCAAGAGCCACTTTTCTTGAGGTATCACATTGCAGAGATGATGGTTCCTCAATGGTTTCTATCTCTTCTGCATTGTCACCACCTAAAATAAATATTTTATTTTATTATCTATTTCTCTAACAGATAAAAAATATTTAAAAGACTAATATAATAAAGCAGCATTGCTTTTATTCAGGTTCTCTCACAAATTATGCAAAGAACAACTAGAGGGAACAAACTGTTCTACATATAAATTTATACATCGTAGTTTTATGAACTTTCTATGCTCGGAGAATTGATGATGGCCATAACATATTGAATTGCTTTATAATGAGTTTTATGTTTTTGTGTAATTTATGAGAGAAATTGAATTCAATTTACTATCACTATTAAATCATTTTAAGCAATTCAATAAAACTATAGTACTACTAGTTAAATCTTAATGTTTTAAGACATGGGCCAACTGCCATAACATATTGAATTGCTTTATAATGAGTTTTATGTTTTTGTGTAATTTATGAGAGAGATTGAATTCAATTTACTATCACTATTAAATCATTTTAAACAATTCAATAAAACTATAGTACTACTAGTTAAATCTTAATGTTTTAAGGCATGGGCCAACTGGGCCCGGGCCCAGGGCCTCGGCCTCAGAAGGGCCTTGTCTCGTTCTTGACTCGGCTTCAATAAGATCATGATGCGAATAATTTTAATCGGCAAATGTTATTCTCGGACATTTTCTCCAAAAAACTAGGAATTTCCAACTATATGCTAATTGGCAACAGTGGCAAGACTGCATTATTATGTCATGTCCGTCGTCCGTGTCTAGGCCTAGTCCTACCGCCATACACCATCATTACTCATTTAGTCGAAAAGCGGCAATCAGTCGAGTCAGTTTGTGCAGATGGGGCCTACTTTTGCATAGGGGCCCAGGGCCTCAAGAAGTCTTAAGACGTCACTGTCTTTTTATATAAATTTAGGAATCGTACAAATAAAAATGTTTTAAATATTTGCCTATATAATTAATAACATCCATTGAGTCATCAACAAAAGAATATTTTTTGTAATAGTGGAATGGTTTTCTGGTGATTCTTGATGATGCAATGTTTCATCAAGACATTTTATTTTTTCTCTACATTTAAAGGAAATGAAAAGATTTCTTAGTGAATAATCATGTCATCATCTTTCTTATAAAAAGCTTGGAGTAGTATTTAGTTCCCTAGGTAATATAAAAGCTATAGAATAGAATTCTTTCGACGCCATTTTTTCAACGAAGTCAACAAATTGTTCCAAAACGAGGTAAAACATTGACTTTTGTCGTTGTAAGCGCTTTAAACAAAACGTTGAGTTTAGGAACGTAACCTATTTAACTATATTTTTCTATCTTGAAGATGGCGTCGGCCGGATGGCCGCGTGGTAAAGCTTCGGCTTACCACCCTGGAGGATCCGGGTTCAAATCCGGGTAACACACCACCAATTTTTCAGGAGGGGTCCGGGCCCGGCCTGTTGAACTCCATCCTTCGGTTGACCCCATCATGGGTACTGGGTAGTTTGTGATGGGAGCTATAAATGGCCGCCGCCAGATACAGAATATCCCATGAGGATATGACGCCGCCAGATAAAGAATATCCCATGAGGATATGGCGGCGTAATAAAAGTAACCTAACCTAACCTTGAAGATTGCAAAACATAATTATTAGTATTATTATTATTAACTGAAAGAAAGAAGGGCTTACTCCATGGTATTACCCTGGAAAAGAAAAGTAGTGATAAGTGAAGGAAAAGAAAAGAGTAAAGAAGTTAAAAGTTCCACCAAAAGGAGTGTGGCGGAGCATTAGAGAAAATAGGAGACAGCAAACCGGGATTACCTGGGGACCACAGTAAATGGAACCTGTATAGAAAAATATGCAATAAAGTGAGCGGGATCAGTTCCAACCACGGACTACACCTACACCAGTTGAGTGGGGCCGCGATGGTGTATGACGGGGATCACCAGGCCAGGTCAGTATCCCGAAAAAAGCCGGGAACAGAGCCCGGACGCGAACCAGGGTCCTCCTGCGTAGCACGCCAAAGCGTTACCACTCGGCCGCCCAACTTTCTTCTATTAGTAGTAGTTATATTATTATTCATTATCCGTAAAAATTTGTATCTATTCCTGTAGGGACACATATATTATACATGGATACATATCTATTATTATTATTGTGGATAATAACTGTTTTCTTATAAGAACATAGGCTTCTATTTTTAATTTTCTACTGACTTCAAATAGAATGATAACAAAGAAAGAAATCATACTTAGGAAATCTAAAGTGATCCATTTTATTTTTATGGAATCAATGACGTCTTTATGAGTTATTAAACATTATTAAAAATAAACCGAATCAATGGAAAAAAAATTAAAACGATTCGAAATAAATATAAAAATAATAAGTATTAAGTACTACTTATACAGTATAAGATTTCAAAAAAGAAAATGTCTCTATACAAACACAATATATCTCTTCTTCTCTTTCATATAACTTTTGCCTCAGCTTTTCAAATTTTTTGACTAGAAATCTACTCTAGGAATCGCATCTGTATTAAGATCCATGTGCAATAAATCAGACAAGTTTGTATAAAATAATATGCCCACTTTTTCTTTATTGATCAGTCCTTCATATTTATTACGAGACATCTCCGTCCCAGTTCTTTCACCTTCATTTTCTCGAGTAGAGACACTGGCAAAAAATAAATGCTCTTTCAAGGTTTTGTAACTGACCAAATTCAACAGGCTGGAATATGTCAACAATATTTTCAAGTACAGTACATGCAAATATTCCTTCAAGTTTCGAAAATACTGCCGCAGATGGTCTAGTGACTAAACTGACTTGTGATTAGATAGATGGGATCACTTAATTCGGAAATTAGGATCACTTGCTTTCTGTATGCAAAATAATTATCTTCTTTGGGAGAAGGATGAATTCTATTTCGATTTTTGTACAACCAGAATGACACTTGACATTTTTTACACAAAAGATCGTTTCTAAAATGAAAACACACTATTACAAATGAGCTGGATTCATATTCGGAATTTCTCGATGTACTCCACATTTTAGCTGTATTTCAAGAATTTTTTTCAGTGTATCACTCTTACGTTATGGAAGTTATTTTGGTATTGTAAGGCAATTTTTTTATTTTCTTCGATATAAATGATATCAGTTATTTGCATAAACTCAAGGCTGATTCTTCCGCTGTTATAACTTTATGGGTTTGCTTCAATTGAAATCAGAATTGATGAGACATACATCTGAAGTCGTTCTAACAAAATTTGAAGAATCTCTTTCTGATTTGAATGTTGATATATCAAATTATGAGAAACGTTGCCTTATGCTAACTTTATCCATAATATTTTCTCTGAAATTCTAATCTGTTGTTCTTTATCCAGCAGTTATCATTATATTCTACTATCTGCTTGCAAGCATGCATTGTATATTAGCACATAATTAAGTTTTATTACTCGTTTTTCAATAAAGTTTACTTTTGAAATGCAAGGTATTACATACTTTGCAATTTTTTATTTTAATAATGAATTCCCTTAATTTTTTGTTTGCTAGAAATGTGCACCTGTTTTCCATCCATTTAAATTAAAAAGATCTGTAATATTTAACATAAGTAAAAATAATAAATAATTTAAAATGTAGTATCTGTCTTCATTATTATTGATATTTTCTGTATTAAATGATATCGGAAATAACGTATAAATGTTTAAAACTAAGTTAGCATGATTTAATTTGCCTCACTAATGTGGTTATTGGATAATTAGAAATTTTTTCTTAGGTGACATGAGAGATGTTACGTTGCATGTTAGTTGTATGCGGTTTTATGGTGGAAGGCCTTTATAGGCTAATCTTACCAGAGATTGTGTAAAAGAGCCAAGGAGTAAAATAGATATAACGATAAAATGAGAGATAACAGTAAAAGTAATGTAAAACAATTACATAAAAAAACGACAATATGATAACAAGATTTAATTAAAAATAAATAAGAATAGATTAATAGTAAATATAAAAACTATAAACATTGAAAAAGAACTTACAAACATCAAAAATTAATTAATAAACATTGCTTATAAAAGTTATAAACAAAAGAAATAAATAAAAAATATGGTAAAGCATAGTGAAAAGTAAAAAATAATAAATACATATATTAAATAGGTGTTAAAATAAAAGATGAAATTAAATATGAGGTAAAACGAAAATATCCGACGAAAAGGCGGATCAAATATGGCTGATACATCAATACTGACCTCATTGTGTAATTCTTGCATTCTCAGACCATGCATTGACGGAATGCATGAAGGTCGAGCAGTAAAGAATGTAGGAAATATGGGATCGAAAGCACTGTGCCATGCAGGATTATTTGACAGAGACTTCAATTTAATGTAGTATTAGAGAGAGAGAGTTGTTCCTTCCTGATGGAAATGGACATTAAATTAAAATTACATACAGACTCTGTACTGGTAATGTGCGGAAAGCTCCAGTGCACAAACGAAGTACCTGATGGTGAATGGGGTCTAACAACCGCTAAATGGACTCTCTTGCACGATCGTAAATGATAGATCCATAGTCCAGCTTGGATAGGATCAGCCACCGATAGATTCGCAGCACTGAACATGGATCTGCGCCTTAGAACAAAGAAGAGATAGTTTTCAGAATGTTCAATGCTCTAGTACACTTTCTCTTCAGATGGAAGAGATGGGACGGAAAGTGAGCTTTCGGTCGAAGATGATACCTAGAAATTTGGCTTCATTTATAATGGGAATGGGAACACTATCCAGAAAGACCTCCGGATCTGGATGAAGGCCACGTCGCCGACAGAAGTGAACACAGGATATTTTGTGTGGCGAAAATGAAAAACCATTCTCAAAAGCCAATTTACTGATCCGGTTTAAAGTAGTCTGTAGCTGTCTCTCGATAAGCAACATATTTGTGGACATACATGAGATTTGGAAGTGGTTAACATTTAAAGAGCACTTTATTACTCGGGGTAAGCAAGTTGTGATACCATTAATTTTCAAAACAATCAGTGTGACAATTAAAACTGATTTTGAGGTAACCTTCCTCCCGTATATTGAGTAAATAAAATTGAACCGATTCAGACTTGAAAGGAACGACTATATAAATAGTTCGTGATGAAAATTGGAACGTTCCCATGCAAACCGCATTGGTGAAGTTCGCGGAGAATGCTGAAATACAGGCACAAATCACTGTCACAAAAGATAGAGACCAGATGTTTGCATTCACGAATGCTTCTCGAATAGATGTCTCAAGGCGTATCAAATTGTCTGTTGTGCTATAAATGAATAAAATCCGCTCTAGTACTGTGAAAGATAACGAGTGATTAGATGTGATGCTCCCATTTCGGATAGAATATCAGAATCTTTGTTGTAGTCAAGAAAACAGATGTATATTTTTCCATTATATTCTCTACATTTTTCTATGATTTGTCGCATATTCAGAATATGCTCTCTTGTGCCTTTCCGAGATATAAAGCCGGCCTATTCTTGTGGAATTTCAGGCAACAGATAAGCTTTTAGACGTTCTAGAATAATTTGTAGCATTACTTTGCTAGCATAAGAATTAACTGAAATTGTTCTATAATTTTCACATCAATCTTTAGCTTCTTTCTTGTGGAAAGAAAATAAACTGAACTATTCCAATCGTTAGTCCATTTACAGCTCCTCCAAATCTTATTGCAGAATGTGAGCAGTATTCTTTTAATATATTGCATGATCTGCGCTTCTCATCTATTTATCCTAAACATACAATAGTAGAATTATTTAATTATCCTGATAAGGAGACTCCTGTATGTAAAATAATTACCTTCACTGGAGAAGAATAAATTCTATGTCACTTTGTTTCGATGTAGGAAGTGATGTTTAGAATTACATCTCGAGTCAATCTAGCAAAATTTGAAATATATCATTCTGATTTGAGTGTTGAGATATCAAATTATGAGTAATGTTGCCTTATGCTAACTTCATCCATAATCTTTTCTCTGGAATGCTAATCTGTAGTTCTTTATGCAGCAGTTATCATTATGTTCTATCATGTGCTTACAAGCATGCACTGTATATTAGCATATAATTAAGTTTTGTTACTGCTTTTTTCAATATAAAGCTTAGTTTTGAAATACAATATATTCAATTACAATCGTTTCTTTACAATTTTTTATTTTAATGGTGAATTCTCTTAGTTTTTTCGTGAGAAATGTATACGTACTTTCCATCCATTAAAGCATTAAATGGATTAATTCCTATGCTCTTCACTATTTGCTGAAAATGGTGATAAATTCGGCTTTTAGTGAAACAGATATAAAATGGTGTATTCTGTGAGTAAACCCATTAAAACATAGAATATGATAAAAAAAATAAGAATATATGAGGGAAAGATTAAAACGTATCTTGCCAGAAGTACAGTAGGGTATTAACATATGGCCACGTAATTTAATAAAATTCTTCAACAAAGAAAGATTCATTTAAATTTGCATATGTGGGACCATGCTTTCAGCCTGGTATGGCCGCTGCCTTGTAGGACGATGTTTAGTTATATTAGAATCAGTTTAATTCTTACATAGTTTAACGGAATTTCATTAAACCAGGTAACATCATAACTGATATCAACCGCTATTAATAATTTTAATAGTAAAAAGATTTTTATCAATTAAAATAAATAAATATATTCAATTCTTTGAATTATCTCTTATCTATTGTTATGCATAGTTTCTATTAGATCAATGGTTCTCAACCTATTTAATTGCAGTAAATTATCCGGTAAGCAATGCGCATGCGCAGGAAATGCCGCTGCTGCAAAGGTGAGTCTGGACGGATACCAGTCTGGCAATTAAATCACTAGTTAAATTGAATGTTACCGTGCATTTTGAGTTATTGGAAGCTGCAGTTAGAAAATTCTATGCAATGTTGTGAAATTCAATGCAAATTCACTGGAATAGCTTGGAAATGTTGATAAAAGAAGGCATTATACACGGATGAAGCTAATTTTATATTGCAGATTATGTTTAATATATGGAAATCCACACTAGAAAACTTAAAACAATTTTGAATTAGGAATATGCAAACAAGTCTGCACTTTCTGGAAAGAAGTTGTCAAAGAAATTATGGCAATCAGATTAACAGTCGCTAGCCAAGTAACATTTTTGTTTTTGTATTAAATTTTCATAAATGCAGAAATCTCAAAATATAATGTTTTGAATAGAAATTTGCAGTATCACTTTTACATGAAGCGTTACTTCGAACAGAGATATTATTCCCACTTATGAAGCAAGATAGGTGAAAATCCGCAATTTATGTCAGAAATTATGAGTGGAATATCATGTCCATGCATTAAATCTAAACTTACGACTTATGATTACTTAGGACTATGTTGCTGTCTCTCAATAAACATCATATTTATGGATTTGGAAGTCGTCATTAAGGAGCACTTCATAGTTGGGGGTAAGCAAGGTATGATACTATTAATTTTCAAAATAATCATAGTAACAGTTAAAACTAATCTTTGAGGTAACCTTCCTGCAATTTTATATGGAGTAAATAAAATTAAACCGATTCATGCTGGATTCACACCGTCCTTGTGACTGCAATCGCGACCTCAACCGCACCATTGCTATAGAAACAATCTCATCAGGTCTCTGTTCACGGCTCTTCATTGCAACCACGTAATATTCAACCTGCTGAATATTGTCGCGGTCGCAGCGGCTACGTCATTACGACAGCTAACAGAAAGGAGATAGTTGGCCATCTGTTACGAGTTGTATGCTACATCAGCTCTTATTGACTGTTTTTTGCGCAGTTGCTATTGGTTGATTCGAAAAACTGTGAGGCAGGTCGTGATCAATGTGCATGTTGTATCGCAAATTGTCAATCGTAGTCACAGTCGTAGACGTGGTCTAAGATCAGTGTGAATCCATCCTCAGAGTTAAAGGAACGACGATATATAAATAGTTCATGATGAAAATCAGAACGTTTTCATACAAACCGCATTGGTGAAAGTCGCAGATTATGCCGAAATTCCAGACACGATCATAAGCCTTTTCATATCAAAAAGATGCAAATCAGATAGGGGAAGGTGGCTCAAAGTGGATCAAAGCCTAAAGTGGATTAATCAAAATATCTCAATGATTCTGACACAGGTCAGCACCCGCTCTCCATATGTGCTGTGGTCTAGAGTAACCTTAAGTGTACACGTGTCGTTTTTTGTGTGCGGCAAATAACCAGCAAGAAAAAGGTAATTTCCCAAATTTATATGATTTCCTAAAATATTTCACCTCCAAATGATCTTGTGTTATTAGTAAATGAATCAGATCATGATCGCATGTAAAACCTAAGTCAAATAAGGTGTCCAGGGCCTTCAGAACGAGCCGCGCTGTTAAGCCTAACACCAATTCCTGTTCATGCCACATCTGCTGAAATGAAAAATGGCCTGTTCTGGCAAAGTGGATCAATGATCCAACTTTACCCTGTTTATCACTAGTTGGTTGTTCTTTACAGATTGGCCTAATGGTAAATAAATACAAATCTAAGAATTTGCACGGCAAATGGTCTGAGGCCAGCCTTGCTGCTGCAATGGCTGCTGTTAAAAAAGGGGAAATAACCATACGCAAAGCTTCATCATCATATGGCATACCGTTTGGCACACACCACCGCCATTTAAAGACTGGTTATTCTGCAAAGCAACTTGGTCGTTTTAGGACAGTCTTCCCCAGAGAAATGGAAGAACTAGTAGCATACATAAAGGCAATGGACAGCATGTTTTATGGCCTTACAGCAGAAGATCTCTGCAAGCTGACTTACACTACTGCCATTCTGCCTAACATCCATATTTCTCCAATGTTTCCTTGTCGTCCCTTTCCAAAAATGAACATTGAGAAACTGAAGACGCGTCGGAGAAATGCCAAAAGATCTGAAATATTAACAAGTACTCCCAGCAAGGAAGCAGTAAAAAGAAAATCAGACGACAAGGAAAAGTCTAAGACTGTGAAAAGAAAGTTGTGAAAGAAGAAGGCCCCTACAGCTAAACAACGCCTTCTAGACTTATCTGAACAAGCTGGTCAAAACTCGTCTGCTGAAGGAAATCAAAGCAACCCTTCTGTATCCACAACCCAGGAGGTGTCTTGCCTCGTTTGTGGAGAAGAGGACTGTGAACCCATTGTAGAAGATTGGATTCAGTGTGCCTCTTGCACTCTATAGGCCCATGAAAACTGTACTATACTGTAACTGTATGAAGGAGTTGGAGTGTTTTATTGCAGTGAATGTAAAAAAAAAAATTAATTAAAATAAATTAATTTTCTTTTCTATTGGAACAAGTATTTCTTTTGTAAAAGTAATGCAAT
>AYEL01089486.1:0-24499 GCA_000484575.1 Olivierus martensii | reverse complement strand
TTATTATTATTATCAGTATATTAACATATATTGTGAGTCTTGCCAAGTCGCGAATGTTAGCAATAAAATAAAACTTATTTTAAATAAATTAATCAATTTTTTATGGCTAAACTTTTGCCTTTGACAATTTTAAATCCAGTAGCGCCCTTCTCGGGACAAATTGCCAAGTGGGAGAGGACCCCGTTCGATATTAACAAAAAAAAAGTAAAAAAAGGGGAATGTAAGAAAAACATCAGAATGAGTTTCATTAAATTATCGCAGAAATATTAGTTATCACTAACAAAATGAATGTATTTTCAACAAACGATATATTTCTTTAAAGAAAGAACAATAAAACTCGTTCTTTTGAGTAAAGTATCAATTGTAGAGATAACTAGACACATTCTTCTCATTTGGAGGGTGAAACTTCTTAGACCATAAACGCATTCAAAAATTGAAATGCTGGGAGATTGTGGATACAATTGGACTTATCTGCAGGCCAAGAAAACAATAAAACGAAATTTTAACTTAAATCATGAGCGGAGAGAGAGAAGAGAGAGAGAGAAACCAAGATGATCTACTATTTGTAGAAGTGGCCATGATCTTACTGTGAGTGGGAGGAATAACGATTTGTGCATTCACCAAATAGACGTGAGAGAGGAGTTTTGATAACCAATAAGAATACAACATAAGATCGAACCCAGGAACACGCTTGATTGCACGGTCACAATGAAATCAGAGAAACCAATCGGCATATTTTTGGAGAAGTTGGATTTAACCCTTCAAGACTCCAATCCTTCAGCAGAATTTCAAGTCTAAACCTTCAATCTTCGAGTTTTCAACCTTTTGCTTCATTGCCATCTAAGAATGGCCTTGCCCAATACTGTCCGTCCAGCTTAGCTGCGACCATCGACGCAAGTATGCATGCGCTAACTGAACGAGTCCAGTGACAAAATAGGGATGACAGTTTCGCGCATGGATGTTTTCAAACGTGAGATAACTGAAGTTGAATTGAAGTTTATTGTAATGTCGAATGCTAAATGATTAGTTTCAACGGTTAGAAATAGTATATTTAACAGAACTTAATATAATATTTATTCAGTATTTCCACCTGTCATTATACCGACTGCGACTCTCCCTTTCGCGTTTGGACTCATCCACCTTTTCTAGGCGCGGCTTTCGTGGACGGACAATACACACTTTATTGGAACAGAAAGTTGACAAACCACCAAGAGCCAAACCATCTTCTCTCAGTCTCTTTCTCTGCTAATTAAAATAAATGATTAAATCATTAAGATATGGCATTTTTTTTCTTTACTTCCGATTAGTCCAATTCAATGTTGAGTCTTTCCGCGTTTGCTCAGTTCGAACAAAGAGACTAAAATATATATAGTATACGTATTAAATTGTGAAAACTGGCGTTGTGTGTTAGATTTTTAAATGTGTGTGTTAATTCTCAGAATTTTGGAACCGGACTTCAGCGGGCACTCGCGAACTTAGGTGGATTGATTATAAATTAATTAGTTTACTTATAGATCAATCTTTCTCAATATTTTTATCCTGAAGGAATGCTTGAAATAATTTTCAGGTCTCATTGGACCGCGGAATTTTTACAGTTCTTTTATATTATTCTCTAATTGAAAGCTTACGAGTCCAATGAAGATCTAGTGTGGGACTGAGGCTCTATTCTTAAGTTATGGCACCCCAAAGTTAGAGCTCAGAATCACAAAGAAACATCATAACATGCTATTTCTGCGAAAATTTTATAGATAATCAGATATTTTAAACAATTTTAGAGGTATCTTATTATTCAGAATCGATTGTAATCAATTTAAATATGATACGACTTATCTTTACGAAGTTAAGTAATTTTTTTTTATTTACGAGGCTATATCTGTTCCGAAGCTTAGCAGAATTCCCATTTATTCATTTTTTATAATGTTTGAATGCAAAACATCCTATTAATGGCAAAATTCTGCTTTTCACGGAATCCGAGATTTTTGCATAATATTTTTAGTTGTATTACTATCGGTATATAAATCAATCGAGAAAATGCAACCGATAAGTAGCTATATGAGAAAATACTTATCACAACGAAGTATCGATAGCCGTGCGCGACGCCATCTTGAAAGTGATAGTATCTTGCGCGACACTTTCAAGATGTATAATTACACGAATTCGTGTTATAGGACATAGGAGAGCGATTTCGTTATTCGAATTCGTGTTATAGGAGAGCGCGTTATATGGGAGTTTACTGTAATACATCTTTTTATACAAATATATAATATATAAATCCATAAATTACATAAGTGATTTATGGATTTCAGCATAAAATCATAACCCGCATAATCGCAAGAATAATTCCCCGGGTGTTTGCTGTTTAAAACAATGCGTAAAACCATAACAATTTTTTGTCATTACATAATGGTCACGTGACGTTTTACTCCTCATTCAACCTGGCAGTGGTTCCTCGTTTACCTATTCTGAGATAAATTTTTTGGAATATCTTCTGATCGGTGCTGCTTTTGTCCATGATTCTATTATAATTTTTGACCAGTTTGATGAGATCTTTCAAATGGTATCATATTTGGCAATTCCGTGAAAAGCAGAATCTAGCCCTTAATTGTTTCATATTGGTTCATTTTCCACACTGAATAATAGTAATCAAATAAAAAAAACTTTATCACTCAATTGAAAAAGTTACGTATGAACAGTTTGAAGGAATACTCTATATATTCTTCGTTAAACTTCAAGTAAAATATATAGAGTTTCAAATCGTTTAAAACATTATTCAATTTGATTTTAGTGTTTCTAATAAGATATGCTAGATTTAAAACTACTTCAATTTTATTTTAATCAAACAACAGAATACTCCACAAGTAAAAGCAGTTTTCTTTCAAACAAATCTCAAAACTGCATCTGTTTAGTTTTCTTATTATACATCATGAACTGTCTTAATCATAGATTTTAAGGGATAGGTTCACTCACTGTTTAAAAATGAAGCCATGATTGATGATGTTACTGGTGGGGTACTTTCATGAATGTATATTCAACACTATAGTAAATTGACTTTATTTTGGTGGCCAGACATAGCCTACTTATATTAAAAATTGTGAACAGATCCGAATAGTTAATAAAAAAAGCTGTAGTACCCAAATATGGAATATTAAACCATTTTTTTATTATAAATTTTTATAAATACACATTTCGATAATTCGAACGAAGTGCCCAAAATACTCAATTTTCGCATTTTCCTAATCGTTTAATGTTTCGAGGAAGGAAAAAAATAAAATAATTTAGGCCATCGAGGGTGAATTGTCAAAAAAAAAACCATTATTATATATATTTATGCTAAAAATATGTGAAAAGTTATGAAAAAATAACAAACACAGAATGAATAAAATTTTATTTTATTGACAAAGATTATAATCAAACAATAAACAAGAATATAATTACATTATCAATAGCAAAAAATAGCACTATTAATATCAAATAATACAAAATAATATAAGTCAACATAATCTATAATGTACCAATTTTATTTATTAGGTATTTTTTATTTTGGAGATTGTTTCAATTATATTGTTTTCATTTATTCAACATGTTTGTATCTCTAGTATAAATAAATTTCATATTCGTTTAAGTAAATCTTAAACATTAGAGAAACATCTTAGTCTTTCAATAGGTCTTATTAAATGTATGAAACTAAGTTTACTAATCCAGTTTCTGCATTTTCTGATGGTGCCAAAAATATTTTAAAATCTGTTAAAGTATTGAATAATTGTCCCAAACAATGAACATTATAAAATTTAATGAATATGCTGTATGCTTTGAATAATTATATTATTTAATACTGTTAAAAATTAAATTATTAATTATTTGCAGATGAAAACTATAACGTTATTACAAAAAAAGTCTTTAGTTTCTGTCGAAAGAATTTCTACTCAACAAAGTAAGTACATATTTCATTAATCTTTCATTTTTTTTGTTATTGCTTTTGAATAATTTCTTATTTTTTAAACAAGTTTTATTATAAACAAGTCAATGACATATTTTATAAATTTTGTTTCCAAAATCGGTTATTGGTGAACATAACATTGAAATCTATTGTAATGTTGGTTGGTTGAAGATTATATCTGCAGTTTGTATAGAAAAGTCGGTATATACCAGAGGTTGGAAATCTTTCTAAGGGCATGCCAAAATTTGCTAAATTCTTGTAGAAACTACTGCTTCAGGCCAATCTGAATTTCAAACAATATATCAGTTCCAACTTTTGTGCACTCAAAAACTTTTCCATCGGGCCACTTTGAGCATGCATATCAGAGGTTTGCCATATCTGCTATATATCACATGTTGTTAACTTCATGCCACATAACTTAAATAAATTTGAAATTAGATAAAATGAGAAATTTGAAAAAGTTTAATATTGGCTGAATTTTATACTGCTTTAAATATAACTATTAATTAATTTATTATTTAAATTTTATTTATTAGCTTTGTATATGTCATATCATACTGTGCTAAATGCCAAATGATATTACATCATTTGGCATTTAGCATAATAACTATATATAGTAAAATTTAGCAAAAAATTACTATATATAGGAAAATAATTAATATAACATAACCAAAATTCAAATTTTTGTGGCTAGTTAACCATTATTGTTAATACTTTTAAAATGCCAATTATTCTATCATGTTTTTATTTGACATTTATAATTTATAAACTATATGGCAAAATTTATGGCTTTTAGGATTGGACATTTCTGAATGACAATTAATAGTAGAGAAAAAAAGCCTTGTCATTACAATTTATCTTGGAATGGTAACCTCTAATTTCTTAATTTAACAGTTTCCAAGTATTATATACAAAACATTGTTTGTATAAATTAATGTATATACATTTCATTACCACTCTTGACAATCATTTTTCTCCGTTCTATTAATAAACATCTAAATAATTATTATGTATATTATAAGTTCATGCAGTATGACTGACAGCTTCCACTTTTGGAATTTTTTTTTCTGTAGCTATTAAAACTTTGAGTATAAATTTAAATTCAGAAATAGATTTGAACAGTAATATATAATTATAATTTAACAATGAAATCTTTTCAAAAATAATTTTAATAGATTGCATTGAAGATGATAACACTTCCTATCAAGGTACAATAAACGTGACAAAAAATGGGGAATCATGTTTGTATTGGGATGATGAGCGTATAGTTGAATATGTTCAAAATTCTTTTCCTAATCAATTTCATGTAAGTATGATTTAATTTTATATTGGCATTTCTTATGTATAGTATTATTTTTTAATTTTATTCTTTTTCTGTGAAATTCTTAGGATATAGCATCTTAAGAAACAATAATAAAATTAAATATAATATAATTACTTTACAGATTACACTACTATATTTAATTTTCAAAGATTTGCTATATAATTATTCATAACTTGCATTCATTTTTGGCAGACACTTGTTGGTCATAACTTTTGTAGAAATCCAGATGAAGATGAATTTCCTTGGTGTTTTATATCTTTAAGAAAATATGAATATTGCAGTATTCCGAATTGTGAAGGTAAATCTTAAATAAATAAATAATAGTTTAAAAATTAATTAATAAAAATACATGTGTGATAAAATTTAAAAATTGGATTATCAGATTTTTGCCTGAGATTATATATATAGTACAGTATATAATTGAGAGCATTCATAAACTATGTCATGTTGTTTGAGAGGAGAATGTTATTTTGCATGCATCAAGATCATGATGGTGCTTTAAATCTTTTTGCTCAAGCTAAAAGCAAAGCTCCAACTTTATTTGTGATGATAAATAATGTAGGAAAGAGAGAGGACTGAGACTCTGTCATGCTAATTACACTGTAAAAATAGTTTGAGTTTTATATCTCTATCACAAACATATATTTTATTAAAAAAATGCTTATGCTTAATTATTTGAAAAATAAAGAATGTAATATAATGTATTTGGATATTATTTGGTTATAAGATGTAAGAAATATATAGTATCTAGTTTTAAGATATAGAATTTATATCAAATTGCTTGAAAGTTTATTTGGAAGATAAATAATACTATTTACATAAAAATATATCAGTACCAAGTAGACATTAGTATATGGTTACATATTATTATTATATGTATTTATTTTATTTTTATATAAAATTGGAAAAAAAAATTTTTAATTAGAAGGGAAGGGATGTTGAATTTTTTTTAATGATACGGCGACCACCGAGATCTACACTCTTTCCCTACACGACGCTCTTCCGATCTAGGGAAGGGATGTTGAATTTGTGATATCATGGTTAGTGGTCAAGTTTGATGTGACCAAAAAAAGATGAAGTGGGGGGGAGAGAGAGCGAGTGTGTCAAAAAATGTTGGAAATAGCATGATATACAGTAGTTTATGGATAATCCCATTAGGATATTTATTATTAATCATAATTTTTTCATTTTATTTTTTATATTTCTTATAATGTAAATTAAATACTACCAGACTAATCATAAATTTTATCTATAAACATAGAATTTTTGGTACTTTGTTCTTTGGATATTTATTGTCTTCAAGAAATTTTATAATTCTAGAATAATTATGATTTGTTAATTTTAAGTTTTGATTTCACCTCTCTTAAATAAAATCAACCAAAATTAAGATGGATATATAGTACAGTAGTATAATCTCTTACTGGATTCTATTATTCATAAAAATTGGCAAACATAAAATAAAGTATTAAATTATTAATAATAAATATCATTTACCATGTAGCTATCAGTTTAAAATTTATATGCTCAGTGGCGGATTAAGATCGGTTGAGGCCCCAGGCGCAGAAGAAAATATTGGACCACTTAAAAAAGAGAAAATCGAGGGAATAAAAATACATATTGACCATAGTTTAAATAAATAAAACATATGTACTATTTATATTTTGAGTAGCAAATCGTGAAGTAGATTACTATATACTTTTTGCAGTGTTCCCAGTATAGTATTCGTATTCGGCATACAGTAATTGTTTGTCATTGTATTTGGAGTTTGATTGTTAATGAAAATAAGTGAATATAAACATACTATTATGTTTTACTATTGATTGAAAACTTGTATGTAATTATAATTGCATTAGAAAAATGTGTAAAGTTGGGATTTTGCGGGCCCACAGAAGTCGGGACCCAGGCATACGCCCAGTGCGCCCACCGTTTAATCCATTTCTGTAAGTGCTACAGAAAATGATTTATAAATTTCATTCTGTGATGTAGAATTTTTTTAAAATTAAGATTAGATAGAAAATGAACAAATGTGCATACAACTGTAATTATGGTAACAAGTATTTTAAACTTTACTTTTAGCTTAAATATTCAATATGATTTAATAATGAAAAATTTAATTTGTGATACAGTGATTCTCTTGTAAGAAGCTAATTTTGAATCATTGCTAGACTTCTTAACAGTAGGAAAATCTGAATCTAGTAAATCATTATTATAAATAATTTGGAATGAGAAATTACTGTATTAAGCCATTTACTATATATTTTTAATGCATTCCCAAAAATATTAATATTAGTTAATTGTTTATATATTCCTAAATCAGTTTAGATCAGTGCCTCTTAAACTTTTCCACTTGGCTATCCCTTTTACCCCAAGAAAATATTTTTGTAATCCTGGGTATAGAAATATATAAACTAAGGATACAAATTAAAACATTTGCTAAAATTTCTGAAACCCCAAAATTTTGTTACAAGACCCCATATAGGGTTGCGACCCACACTTTGAGAAGCACTGGTTTAGATGATGATAAAAAGTTAAGATGCATTCTGAAATGATATATCTTAAAACTAGATACTATATATTTCTTACATCTTATAACCAAATAATATCCAAATGCATTATATTACATTCTTTATTTTTCAAATAATTAAGCATAAACATTTTTTTAATAAAATATATATTTGTGATAGAGACATAAAACTCAAACTATTTTTACAGTGTATTTCAAATACTTCCATTAAAAGAAATAATTTTGTATCTGATTATCCCAAAATGATATACTGTACAATATTTTAATTAACATTGTATTCATTATAACTAATATTAGTTGAAGCAATTATTGTAGAATAAACTGTCTCTAGTTCTTTTGCTAAAGAGAAACTGCATGTTAGATTGTTTATTATTCTATCAATATACAACAAAAATGCAAACTAACAGCAGCTGTTTTGGATTAAATATTTATACAAACCAGAGAACAGATTAGAAAAATGGATGAATTTCCAACATAATAGAACTATCAATTCAGCTTTTAATGAATGAAATAAATAATTTTTCAATGAAATATTTTTATAGTGTGTAAAATAGCCATTGTTTCTGAAACAATTACAATATATAATGAAATGTTAATTGATAGTGGGAGCAATGAGTTATGTTAGTTCAGGATGCTATTTTCTTTACAATTATTACTAAAATTAAAACATTATTGGATAAAGTTTACATTCAATTACATATTCATTAAATAAATTTAAAAACATTTTATGATAGCTATGAGAATCTCATTTTAGTTGATAGTAGTCTAATATTGTATTAAATCTACATAAATGTCACCTGAATTCAGATTGTAACTGGATACAAAAAGAAAATTTGCAAAATATAGCTGATCTATTATTCTAACATTTATGATAAATATAAAAAGAAATTGTAAAAATTATTTCCAATTATAAAAATTTGTGTATTAGGTGTGCAACTAACAATTATTATATCATGTTTAATTTCTGTTTTAGTGCAAAATTATAAATAATGTGATAATCAACCTTAGATAAAAAATATATAATTTCTTATATAGTTTTTTTTATCATTAAGGTAGACATCTGAAGAAAAAAAAAATAGTTTATTATAGAATTTTTAAGATTATTCTATAATCTATGTAAAAAGATAATTATTTAATTTTGTTGTTTCATTATCCCCACACAGCAATGATTTGTCTACATTTATAAATAAAATAAAAATGATAGAAATGATAAAATGTTTGATATTTTTAATAGGAAACATAGCAGTATCAAGTTGTCCTCCAAATTTATTTCAATGTCAAGAAAATGAGTAAGAATCTCAGATTGATAAAAATTTTTGATGAATTAGATGTAGTTTATGCATTTTCTCAATATAAATTATTTAATAAGATATATTATATACAGAATGATTTTTATAATAATTTGAAAAATTATATTGTACATAATTATTTCAAATATATATTTATAAATAATTGATGTAGCAATTTATTTATTTCTTCATAGATCTACTATTACTACTAAAGTTTTTAATAATCAAAAAAATGTCTCTATCCAACCATATATCTACTGCATTATTATTTTAAGCTTTGTTTTTACATTTTATATATATATATAAATAGGTTGGTTCTGAATATCGTATAACTATGAAAAGTTTCCAAATTGGTTGGAAATGATTTTGCTCCATTGTATAAAATAAATGAACTTTAGAGCCAATATTTCAGAATTTATTTTTTCTTTAATTTTGCTTTTAATGACATTAACCAGCATTGACTTTTCTTTATTAATAATGCAGAAATAAAATGTTAAGCATTAAAATTTTTAATAAGTAGATTTATTTATTAAAATTCATGATGAATTTCTGATGAAAAATGGTATAGACAACAAAATGAGCAGTATTAATCAGGAGAAAAATTATTATTTCAATAATATTTTTGATCTATTCTTGAGGTCATTCTCAATTGTACTACTAATTTACAGAATGTTTTGTTCATATTACAGGATAAAATGGACAGTTGTCATTTATCATTAAATTTTATAATAAATAAGTTATACCTGACATATTTAACTTTTATTATCATGTGAACCTTATTTATTTATTGTAAGATCAAGTGATTAACAACTGTAATTTTGTTCTGCTATTGCAATATGAGCAAAACTTATTTTATGTAAATCAGTAGTACAGTTAAGAATGTCCTCAAAGTAGATGAAAACTGAAGAAATAGATCATTACTGAAATATAAAAAAAATTTTCTCTGATTAATGCTGTTTATTTTGTTATCTGTATAAGTTTTTTTCTTCTTTTATTTGTGTGTTTTAAAATTACACCAAAATTCAGCAATGTGACTTCAAAATAAAATGCATTAGATTGCCTTAATATATTTCAATTTCTGGTTTGAGTTATGGTTAAACATGATTCTACAAATAGCAGTTCACAAACATAATTACACAAAATTTGTCTAATATATTACTGAATTAAAAAATTAATCAATCCAGTAATATTTGTAATATGAAAAAATATATATATATACTTTCATTCATATAAATATATTTGATTTACTCAAGGCATTGTATTTTTACAATTCCTTTACTTTGCTATAGGTATTTGCTTAGGGGAAAGTAAAAATAAAAATAATGATAATATTATAATATGAATATAAATATTAATTAATGATTTATCAGAACAATTTACTGGTTTATTTATTATCTAAAAACATTTTTTTCAGACAAAATAATTAATATTGTTTTCATAATTTTCTTTCAAATATGACAAGGATATTAGTATTTTAAGCATCAATCCTATTCAAATAATATGGTAAACCATCCATTCTAGTAAATTTTGCAAATTTAAAATCACAAGAAAATCAGCAGTCACTTTGCAGATACAGTCATCCCTGAATATCACAACTCATTCTGAAATTGGGACTGTTTTTCAAGTTGTAAATTGTATTTATGGGAAAATCTATGTAAAAATGAATAATTGATTCAATGACAACAAATTTTGACCAAGAAAAATAGATATAGTTTTTGTAAATCTTTCATAAGTATGTAAAAATGAATAATTGATTCAATGACAACAAATTTTGACCAAGAAAAATAGATATACTTATGAAAGATTTACAAAAACTATAAAATCTTGAAAAACCAAATGACAATTTCAAGAGGAAAAGGTACTTTCTTTTGAGGTGTAGCCAATTGTTCATGTCCAGTAATGCAAATTACACTGCACAAGTTGTTGATCATGGCTTAAGAAGATAAAGCATTGAATCTTTGAGATAAATTTCTCATTTTCTCATTCAGAATCTCCTAAAAAGAAATCAAGCAACATTTTTTATTTCTTACCTTGTTCATTCAAAAAACTGTCCAGAAGAATCTTGATGCAGCATGAATGCATCCACCCACTTCTGTCAATATTGGAATCGTCATAATCTAATCTTCTGCCTGTGTTAAAATCAGATTCTTTAAGTAAAATTTGTTTCCAAATTTGAATAAGATCATTGAATTTAAGTTTCTCATTGTATGAATTTTTTTTTTTCATAACTTTTCATTACTTAGACTGGTGAGGAAAAAACAAGTTTTTTATATGAAATTTTAGCCATCCAATGAAATGTTGCTATCTAAAAATATCAGTTAAGTCTTCTGAACAAAATAAGCTATGAATGAAAAAATTTGGCTGAAATTTTCAGAAATTTTTTATAAAAAGTCATGAGTTATGTAGCATCTGTTGAATGAAGTTACACCATATAATTATTAAAATTTACAATATTTCAATGAATTTGTGTAATTTTTATTAATATTTCATATTTATAACTTGTACTTATTTCATTTACACAATTCTTAACAATTAACTTTTTATAAATTTTTTGTTTATATGAAAAAATTGTTTCATCTTGTACATAAACAGCAACAATACATTTTCTGTTCCTCTAATTGGATCACAGTTGATTTATTGTTGCTCAGCACCTGATGCCTCACACCAATGTGCAAAGTAGACTTGGCTGCAATTACCTGGAAAGCAAATGCACTACTGTAAAACAATAAAAGTGCTATGTCTCTTTAAATGGCCTAAGGATATTTACATTTCATTTTTTGCAATTTTCTCCTAAATTTTAGTGAAATTAAAACAAAAAATTCTATTTCTATAAAAAATTCAATATATTTAAAAATTTCTATTATAGTAGAATTAACAAATATTTTTTAATTTTTAGCATTTTATAGCTCATTTTTGAAAAATTCAAATTTTTCTAAAACTTTCAAAAATATCATTTATTGAATAACATAATTAGAAAAACTTTGATAGATTAGACCGGATTAGACTATAAAATTGACAGGATGAAATAAAAAAAAAATCCAAATTCTATTGAACAGTTCAAATATAAACAATATTTGTTTAATGTAATTTAAAAAAAAATATTTCAGCAACTGAAAAAATTTAGGAATCACCAGCAAAAAGGCATATTTTCAATGAATACACCCAAAACACTGATTATTATTCTCACTGCTTGATGTGCTTTTCACTTCAGTTAAGTATTTAGATAACTCCCAAAAAACTGATTTGCAAAAGCAGGATTGAATTTTTTTTAACTTATTTTTAGTTCCAATCCCATTATGTCTATGCACATCAATGGCAGTGAATGGATTACTTAGATAAATAAGTTTTATTCCATGTTATTTTTATATTGTATGTATTTTTTATTAAACATTCTCTATTGACTGCACATTACAGTATTTTTAAATATGTTTTTATGATATAGATATGGAATGATATACCAATTAAATAGCATTGTTATACAATATCTTTCACTATACAATATAGTAGTGGAAGCTTTAGTGTTTGTATAAGAGACGCTTATGGTTGAATTCTCATTGGAAGGAAAAGTATTGAACTTAAATTACATTTGCATAACAAGCACACTGCTTTTTATTTAGATTATTACAGGTTGTCCTTTACTTATGACCAATTATACTTACAACGGTAATGTCATCAATAAATTCTGTGATTGGCCAATGTAATTCACATGCATATCAGTCTATACACAATGGACTGATGTATCAAAAGCATACTTTCAATGTTTGAAGTCATAATAGTGTCTGCAATTATTATTTAACTGATATGTGAAAAACCATTTTATCAGTTTTTTTATATTATCATATCATAATATTTAATATGATTATATATAATGTCCCAATAAAGATTAGTAATGAGAAATCCATAAATTTTAAGCATTTCCAACTTTCTACACAAAGGTTAAACTAAATTTAATTGTAAAGTGAGGTTTATTATTATTATTATTATGGGGTGATATTGGGAGAACTGAGTAATATAGATAAATTAAAGCTCTCAAAACTATTCCATATTACTGCTGCTATATAAATTTACTTTATTTTAAAATAATATAATCTTAATATAAAAAATATTGACAAAAATAAGACTTCATATTTTTATAATTAAATTTATTGAATTTTTTTTTAAGATGTATTTATTCAGAATGGGTTTGTGATAAAATGACTGACTGCACTAATGGAATTGATGAAAAAGATTGTGGTGAGTTATTTATTATTTTTATTAAATAAATTTAACAGCATTTTATAATAATACCTATAATTTTGATTATAAATATTTCCTGTATATGAAGGTAATGCATTACTTGAAAATTGTTTGTTAGATGAAAATTCATTTCCCATTAATTCCAATATAAAAAAATTCTGACAGTGACTTTCTGAAATTATAAGAATCAGTCATTTTATTTATTTTTGTTAAAATATTCCTAACCATTAAAATAAATGCATTAATGATACATTAGTTATAATAATTATTATCTCTTAAGCCTTTTCTTTGCTATTCAGTTTGAATTTCTGAGTTGCTAAAATGTCAAGAAATTTTTGAATTTATGCCTAATGAGACAATAAGTATACAAATCATTGGTTTTTGCTATTTAAAAATTATAACATTTTCATCAAATTTTAATCTTAAATTTAGCCTAATTAGTAAAAGTTTTATTTTTGTAAATAATTTTCAGAATCAAAAATTTCTGATGGTTAGAATTTAAAACTTGAAAAAAAATTCTAAATTGCTATTATTTTTTAAAATTTACAGTAATTATTTAAAGGATTATTTATTCCATAAGAATGACAAAATATTGTCTTTGTACCCAACACACACAACATCCAAGATGCATTCACCCAAAAAATTAGCAAATACACAGGAGTTCTGTGTATTTGCTAATTTTTACAAGAAATTAAGTGTCTTTGGGAAATGCAAAAGGTTTTAACAGTACCCATCATTCTATCCTCAACAGGAGTAATTCCCCACACACTACACAAAAGCCTCGGAACATTAGATTTACACCCCAAGACATATATAACACTACAAAAGGCATCACTACTCAATACATGCAACATAGTAAGAAAGTTTCTCAGCAACACAGACAGTTAGTTAATATACAACTAAAACATCTCAAGTAACTGTCTTGACTCTTGTCCGACATAGCACTTTTGCTCCAGAGTTATTTCGTGCTCATATTGACATACCCCAATATAATAATAATAATTTATGATCTTAAATATTTATAGATTAGAATAATCATCATAGATAATCATTTTGTTGATCAACATTCATATTTAAATACCATATATATAGGAGATCTCCTGATTTATAGTAGGGTGAGTTCAAAAATTTCAGTGTAATTCAAATCCATCATAAGTCTGAACATGAATTTCCATAGACACAATGTTATAAATGCAGGTTACATTCTCCAATACCAGAATTCAGAATATTCAATATTCTTTAAAAAGTAGCAGCCTTACATTAATGTTAAATAAATGCTGTTTATTCTTTAAAATGAGGAAATTGTGTATTTTGTGCCTACCAGAATTTATATGGGTAAAACTAAAGAAAATATTGTGGAAATAAAAGATGGAACGCTTAAGCTATTTTCCTTTGTCCAAATATCTAGTGTTGACTACATGGCAAAGCACCTTAAAGAATCCTGGTTCAATTCTGGATCACACATATTGTTTTCCAAGAAGAGTCCAGGCTTGTCATGTTCACTGAATCCTATCCTTCAACCTTTCGATTAATCCCATCATAGATGTTGGAGAATCTGTGGGAGCTCTAAAAGTGGCCACTGCAAAAAATATCCTTTGGCAGCTTAATTCAAACTAATCTAACCAAGTTTCTAGCAAATGTAAGCAATTATTTTTTAATGCCACTTTCCAATCATTGGCTGACTACTATATAATGTAATGGTATCCATTCAAGACTCAACTACAAATTGCTCACATCTATGGTAGGACCCAGTAGAACTTTATAGTAGGTGAATCAATGACCTGGCTGGATCCATCAAAAATTTTTCAGAAATATGGAAGCTGAATTTTATGCTTCAATGCATTTAGATGGAGTTGAATGGGATTGATCCTGGACACCTAAAAAATCTGGAGATATGAGACTTGAATGAATTTTCACTGTAAATAATCACCATTGTAATTACAGATTGCTATAAGTTAGACCATCATAAATTGGGGATCCCTATATTGAATTTAAGCATTGTTGGACTTATCCTATGATTGATTGAAACATGAGTTTTCTAATTAGAGATACTTTTCTCACAATTAAACTATATAAATTTTGTAGTCTACTTGTTTTTCTCTAAGTATGGAAGCAGAATTCACTTACTGTTTTACTCATGTTGTAAGAGGTAACTAACTAGATCATCTCTTTTCTGCTAGTGGCTCCTATTTCATTTTTTCTAGTAGAATGTAGTAGTACCCCACTTTCTAACCCAGCAGTATTGAAAATAATTAATCTACCAAGAATTTTTTCATGGTTCTCTATCTAATGATTATTTGTAACTTTAGATAAATATAAATAAACAATCTGAGGAATTTCTCAGTTCTCTATATAATGGTTATTTGAAACTTTAAATCAGTGGTTTTTAACCTTTTTTCTGTTGAACACATTTTCAAGATTTTAAAATTTGGCGGCACATCTAAATATTTTAAATAATAATTTAGATTTAACAACTGATTATTGTATTTATTCTTATTTATTATATTCAGATTACAGACATACTCATATATGAGATCATTAAATTATTAAGTTATAGATTTTATCTTTTTAGAGAAACTAATTTTAATTTAATCTTTATTCCTTAATTTATAAATTATGAATAACAACAAAAAATTTTGGTTGTCACAGAAATTGAAGGGCTAGATTTTTCTGACGATACACTATTTATAGGAATCGGTACAGTGGTTTACCCGCAAGAGAGATATCCAGCCAACCACATTTCGCTATTAATATATGTGATTCACACAATTACATACATACAGTCCATGCATAATTTTTTATGGCACATCATTAAAGATTTGTTTTTGACCATTATTAATTGGTCTTTAGTTTACTATCTGAAGCAGTGGTTGAAACCATTGCTTTAGATAGTAAACTAAAGACCAATTAATAATGGTCAAATAATTAATGGTCAATAATGGTCAATCATTTATTTAATCATAATAATATCTATTATTATTATTATTTTCCTTTTTTTTAATTTTGTTCTGCATTGTACCCTTGCTCCCAACCTTTACAATTTGATTTGACTTTATTCAAAAGAATCCTATTCTAATAGAAAAGGTATGGCCAAATCCAATACACAATTCAATTTTGGTTCAATGTGATTTTGTTCAATTTCATTTTTTTCTGAAAATGTTCTAGAGTTCTGTACACTCTGTCTTGCACTGCCAACTGTACATTAGGACCTGGATAGAAGCAAATTCTAGGATACTTTTTAGTGATATTATTCTGTATTGTATTATGTTATATTGTATCACTGCCAACAATTTCAATTTCCATTTGTAATTGTGTGCCAGCAATTAAATAAAATTAAGCTTAATTAATATGCAAAAAATTATCATATCTCACTTAATTTTCATCAAAATCTTTTTAAATTTTCACAGTCTATAGCATTTTTTAACTCTCTAACAATGTAAGCATTTTTTTTTTAAATATTTTTTTTCACAACTTTTCATTCCATATTTGAGAATGAAAACATGATTTTTTTAATGAAATTTTAGCCATCTAGTGAAGTGTCAATTTTATTAAAAACATGTCATTACTACATACATATGTAAGGCTTAATAACATTAAAAATTAAACAGAAAATCAAATAGAACAATATATGATTTCTGCATATTTGATTCAAAAATTCAAAAAATAATAAACATCTGTCTTATTGCGTATGTTGCATATACATCATAGTAACAAGGATAGCAAAGCTTAAAGAATGACAGCCATTAAAGTTATTTTGTATTAATAATATATAATGTATTAGTAACAAATTATTTAGTGTAAATAATAATTTAAAAATTGTAAATACAATGTTAATAAAAAAAATAGTAAATAAAATAAAAATAATAATAATAAATTTAAATGTTCAATATAATGTAAGTCTTATATATGTTTTTAGCATATATATGGTGGTGTTTGTTGTTAATTTCTTATTTTTCTCACACCATTTCCATATCCTATTGATAAGTGTCAGGCCTTATTGTTTATTACATGGTGGCCCTTCTTTGTTTTATTTTTTTTTGTTATTTCTGCTATCTTTCCCTTTCCTGCTCTACTTATCTTATGATACATGTGTTCTCCCATAACATGTTTACATGGTGACTGACCATTCTGTTGATTTACATCTGGCATCATTAACATGTTTCTTATGCTTTGCTATTCTTTTATTGATGTTTCTGGTCATATACTCTATGTAGTTCTCATATGTTCCTGGTATCATGGTTTTAGATCAATATCTGGTAGAAATTTTTCTTTAGATGTGATGTTTCATCTTTGTGGATGGATGAAATATCATTAGAGGATGAAACCCATAATTGGGTTTAAAATGTTTTAAAGTGTTAAAAGCTCTATTCTCAACAAATAATAAAGCAACAAAGAAGGAAGTAAAAATAACTTGTTTTGGATTTAGCTTGATAATTAAACAACAATAAATTTGTTAAATTAGCAAATAATTAATCTTAAACAATAAATTTTTCTACTACCTCCATACACTGATATAAAAGAAAACAATCAGTAGTCATTATCACAAGAGAAAATCATCAGTATAGCATGCAATTGTAATCCACATGGCACTTTGTTTGCAAAAGTGAAGGTTAAATTATAACTTTTTACAAGTCTCATATTCAGCTCATTTATAAAATCATTTGTGCAACAACTTCAATTTTCAGTTTACTGTTAAAACAATTCTTATCATCTTTACAATGAGATAATCATCATTTATCAATAATAAATCATTGACAAATGATTATTCTTTAATTCTTTTAGATCTCCAATCAGTTCAGTGATATTTATTTTAGATTAGATAACATTATTACACAAGTGAATTTATTGGAAGATGGCAGTTCTGTTCCAATACATATAATTTCTAATTTCTTGAAGCAGGAGGAGTAAAACATAAGTTAACCCTTAAAATATATATAAAACCCAAAATAAAAGAGGAAATAAGAAATAAAAATAATTAAGAAAGATCTGGGTTTAATCTTCAAAAGAATATAGCAAACTGCATGGCATGACAGAGATATAGTATACGTGAACTGATTAATCTTAGGATCATATGAAAAATTTTTTAACTTTTAATTTAATTGATCCATGTATAAATAAACCAATCCTCTTTTATACAATAGTATACGTGAACTGATTAATCTTAGGATCATATGAAAAATTTTTTAACTTTTAATTGATCCATGTATAAATAAACCAATCCTCTTTTATAAAAATATTTTCTTTACAAAATTTCTTAGCTTATACATGAGATATATACAATAACTATTCAAAATATATCAATATTGAATATAATTCTTATCTTTCTTAATTTAGAATTTATAAATTATTAAAAATTATGCATATGTAATAGATTCCCTATTGCATGATTAATTGGTTCCAAAAATTTTTGTATAAGATGAAAATTGCTCAAGTCCAACAATGCTTAAATTTAATCTTTATAAACATGCATGTTAATTGATGTGGCTACATGGCACTAATAACTGGTACAGATATGAAAATTTAATAATCGTAAGTGATATTTTCAAAAAATAGTTTGCATTTTATAAATATCTAAAAAAAAAAAAATAGCATTACATATATGTTCATATCTGAAATCTCAGAACTGGAAGACTTATTATATTTGAAAGTAAACAGTGAAAAAAGCAAAGTTGGTAAATTCTACTTCTGACATTATAATCTCTCATTTTCATTTTTTTAATCTTTGAAATACTCTATTATATTTAAAATTATTATTATTACTAGCCTTGATCTAATTTTAAAAGTTCTGCAACTCTTCTTCTTTTTATAAACTTTCAATAGTATAATAGAGTATAAGGATTTTTAAAATATTAACTCAGCATTTAATTAAAAGAAATATTTATTACGGTATTCATTTATTTACCTGCTTCCAAGTTTGTGTTTTTATTGAGAGTATAAAACAATCGTTCATTATTTCATTCTGTAAATTACATCCCCCAAATATAACAATATGATCTATATCTGGAAAATAAAAATTTATTAGATTATAAATTTTAGAATTTGTAAAATAAGAATTCATGTAAATTTTCATTTTCACTTAATAATGCCTCATTGCATTTAATCTGAATAACAAATATTCCAACAATGTTAATGTAACACATTAAAAAGGGATTTCTATAAACACTACATTAAAATTCATATTTTAATAAAAGATTCATGAATTAAAAAAAATCACAATATTTCTATTATTATGACATCTGCAGGAAATTACATAATATTTGTGCTATTTCATATTAATCTTAAAAATTTTTGTAAGATTATATCATAAAAGAAAACGCTACAGAAATTATTGTCACCAAATAGTAAAAATTTTCAAACTGACAACAGTTTCCTGAACAGTTTTATTTAAATAAAAATACAAAAATATAATAACTACTATTTTATATGAATGATTATCTAATAAAATAAATTATTTATATATATAGAATTTTTCATTTTTTTATATAAAATTGTCATGACACCATATACAAAAGGTTCAAAAGTTTTGATGATAATTCGGAACACGATTTTTCATAAGCATAATGATATATATAGAAGTTATGTTTCCTAACCACCAGAACTCAGAATATTCACTATTCTTTTAAAAAGTAGTAGCTTACAATAATTATGGTTTCTAGCACTATATGCAATAATTAAATCTTTTTAAAATAAACCATAGTTATTTTAAGATATTGTATTTTATTAGCTTACAGTAATGTTAAATAAATGTTGTTTATTCTTTAAAATGAAAAAATTGTGTATTTTGTGCCAAAATTTTGTGTGGGTCAAACTAAAAAAAAAATGTAAAAACAAAGATGAAAGTTATTTTCCTGTCAGAGTTTCTAGTGTTAACTGCATGGTAAAGCAATCGTTTAGTATCTTGAAGGATCTGAATTCAGTTCAGGACTTATATATAAATTTTCAAAAAGCCAGGCTCAACAAAGCTCGTTGAATGTTGAATGCCATATTTCAACCTTCTGTTTGATCTTATCATAGATTTTGGACATTTTACAGGGGCTCTAAAAATGGTTGCTGCCAAAAGTATCCATTAGGGGTTTAATTCAAAATAATCTAACAAAGTTTCTAGTAATTATTTTTTAACATAACTTTACAATCATTGATGATTTATTACATAATGATATCCATTTCAGACTCAACTACAAACTGCTCACATATATGGTAGACCCAGTAGAACTTTATAGTAGGTGAATCAATGTCAGGTTGGATCTATCAAAGATTTTTTAAAAACCCCCCATGGATGAATGCTTCATTGCATTTAGGATGGGGTTGAATGGATAAGTCCAAATACTATTAATAATAAAATATTAGATTATATATATATATTTAACTCTCTAAATAACATTCTTCATTGTAAAAAGTTTATTCGAATTATTAGATTACTGTACTTTAAAATTTTGACTAATCGACTTATTCATAAGTTTCTTACAAAATTCTACATTAAAGTAGTATGCATGAGACATTTGATATTCTTTAATCTTTTAATGTAGGATCCATGATATTGATCAGATCAACTACAAAGAAAAAATTCCAGAATCAGTTTTGCCATTTTTCTGATTCACAAAAGTGGAAATAAAACAACTATATTTTCTTTGAAGTTCTTGGTAATGAAATTATCAAAATCTATAATTTTAATAATTTATATCAGGCAATATTAAATGTGTCAGAAAAACATAATTTAAAAAATATTTCAGCAACTGAAAAAATTTAGGACCCACTGTCAAAAGGGTGTATTTTCATTAATTACACACAAAAACACTGATTTGCAAAAGCTAGATTAATAAAATCAGGAATGAGTTTTGTTTATATCATGTTTTATTGTTTTGTTCTGCAGTCTTGATATGTATAGATGGCAAAGAAACTCAAGAGGTTAATATATACTGAAGACAAAGTTCTTTTGAAAATAATTTCCTTAGCTTCATATGGGGGGAAAACTGATGAATAGCCATCTTCTGCAATTATAAAACTATAGGTTCCTGGTTAAAAAAGAAGGATGATATGAAATAAAGAAAAAAAATTTAATCTTAAGTTTGCTGTTTGTCAAAGTTAAGAAAATATAACATAAAAAAAGTGAAGCCATAGCCTGTCCTATTGGAGGCAATCCTTTGGAGATGAAAGAGAGGCAATGAGACTGCAAGCAAAGCAAATTAAAAGAATTCAATGATAGGAATGAAGAATATGAAACAAAATAAAAGAATTAAAACATTCTCTCTCTCTCAGGTTTTAAGATTTTTAATTTGAACGTTAGACAGAGGATAACGTTAGATCGAAAAACGTTAGATTGAAACATTTTAATATTATTTCCCCTATTTTTTGCCGGAACCGGAGAAAAAGAATATTAAATCAAGGAAAACGTTAGATCGAAGTTTTACTGTAAATGTATTTTAGTGTGATTTTTTAAATTTATAAATATCTGTATATAATTAATATTATATTACTTACTTAAACCTAGATTATTCAAATTATGAAATGAAATAATTTATATATACTTATCAATAAATAAATCTGAAAATATTATTCTGATGGAAATTAGAATGGTATTTAAAATTGATAATTTATTTAGATTCTGATATAAAAATTATGATTAATATTATATGTTAAAAATTGTACTATTAGAGTCTTCAAGCTTAAATTTTCCATTTTTTATAGGCAATTGCTTTATTTATTTAATCTTTTATTTATTATTATTATTATTATAAAACACCTTTACTTCTTTGAAGAATGATAAATTTCAACATGAAATTAAGTTTTAAGATTCTTTTGTTTATAATTGTAGTTTTGAAGCAGTTGACTTTATTTTTTTTCTAATTCAAGTAATGTAAACAAATTTAATTTTACTTACATTCTATTATAGAATATATTTAACTTCGTTTATTTAGGGGAAATAGCTCTTCTTTTCTATTAGAGTAATAGCAAAGTTTCACTAAACTATTGATTTCATTTTGATTACCACTAGATTTGTGTTAGGTTTAATTTATGTTATTCAGCTAATATTGGATTTCTGTTTTCTAAGTTATTTTAAAAATATATTTTTTATTTGTTATTTAAGTTTCAAAGTCAATTCTTCCTATCCGTGGACCTCAGCATCACTTATATGTATGTTGCATATTGTAAATCATCTATATTTTGAACAGTAACATTTCATGTATGCTGGAACATCACACTTAAACTACTACTGCTGTCCAGATCTGATGCTGTTTTAATAATATACTGTATATGGATGATATGAGAAGTTTAGGCCTTTACACACTGCATAATTCTTATACTAGTGTCAGATGTGGCATGTTCAAACCCAAGACATCAATAGAATACTAATGATCGTTACATTGGTATCAGAAAAATTTTTAAATTTATAAATATCTGTATATAATTAATATTATATTACTTACTTAAACCTAGATTATTCAAATTATGAAATGAAATAATTTATATATACTTATCAATAAATAAATCTGAAAATATTATTCTGATGGAAATTAGAATGGTATTTAAAATTGATAATTTATTTAGATTCTGATATAAAAATTATGATTAATATTATATGTTAAAAATTGTACTATTAGAGTCTTCAAGCTTAAATTTTCCATTTTTTATAGGCAATTGCTTTATTTATTTAATCTTTTATTTATTATTATTATTATTATAAAACACCTTTACTTCTTTGAAGAATGATAAATTTCAACATGAAATTAAGTTTTAAGATTCTTTTGTTTATAATTGTAGTTTTGAAGCAGTTGACTTTATTTTTTTTCTAATTCAAGTAATGTAAACAAATTTAATTTTACTTACATTCTATTATAGAATATATTTAATTTCGTTACGTAAATTATAGTTTATTTTAATGATTACAGATTTATTAATATTTTAGTTCATAAATCAAACAGTTGAAGAAACCGGCATTACAAGGATTGTATAGATACCGAATAAAAACAAAAATAACATTAAATAGAGACTCAGTAATTAAAATGCTTAATTACTGGTTTTCGTTTTCGAGCAATTCGCATTAAGTTTCACTATAGTAAAATATTTTTTATCCTTAATTTCTTTTTGATTGAAATGTAAACAATTTCGATTATTGACAACTCAACTAAATTAAATTTAAATGTATTACTTTAAAATTCTGCTCTAAATTGCTAATATAATTTTAATTTATTAATTACCATTTCCCAGTCTGTAAATAAATGTGGTCAACCCATATCAAATGCCAGAATTGTCGATCTGAAGCAATGAAATCAAGTTTTTATATTTAACAAATAATACATAATTAATTATTTTCATGTATTTCCAATATTTTTGTTTGTTTGTTTGTTTAAAAAATTTATTATTTTTTTTGTAATTTTTAAAACTTTTAACTTAAAATTATATTTTAAATATTTGAAGATTTTTTAATCTAATTGTAAATTTCGAAATAAAAATCTATCTTTTATCTATATTAAATTGAATAAATTATTTATTAAATTAAACATGAACTTTGAGATATTTTTTATAAATTTGTTTTAATTTTTAATGTATACTGAAATCTTTTTAAAAGACATTTCATTTAATAAGTATACATAACAGAATATTAAATATTGAATTTAGAAACATTATCGTCTTAGTTCAATTTTTTTTTTTTTGAATACTTTGTTTTATGGTAAGATGAGCTTAAAAATAGTTATTATTTATAAAATGTAAAACTACATAATTATTTATTTAACCTTTATCGAACTGTTACATTATCTTTTATTATTATTTTTAAAGAAATAATTTTAAAACTCTACATTTTCGCATAGTCTATCTTGTTAAAATCGATAACGTTCAATCGATTATTTAACTGTTCGATTCTAGCGCGTATATTAAATTTATATAATACTATTAATCACAAAGTTCAATAGAAGTTAATCATCACCGAATAATTTTAGCTACAATTTTCGAATCTATTATTCTAACATTGCAGATTAAATTTCCCTAGTATTGCATTTTAATGACCAATTTATTAATTACTTGATTTTCTATTAAAAATATTACATCAATATTCAATTTAGAAAATGAGTTAATGACCATACATTCAATGAATATATTGATAAGTAAACTTTTTCATACGAAAGTTTCTGATAATAATTAAAATTTGTATCAATAACTATAAAGAATGCTTAGTTTTTTAAAATATATAA